>OMLF01026417.1:0-20093 GCA_900302615.1 Holocentrus rufus | reverse complement strand
GCACATTGTCTTTCTCAGAGGAATTCTCAACCCCCCTAGAATCCAGCTCCACCCACATTCCTTTTCCAAGCTGTGGCATCCATTCGCAAAGGGCACTATTCCCTAAAATGCATTGAGGGCCTATACAAAGCTGCGGTTCTCCATTCAGAGTGGGCTACTGTTGATGTTCTATCTACCATAAAGTTAATTGCAGTCAATTGGATTGCATTCACCTGACTCTGCAGTTTGAAGTTCTTCTTCTTCTTCTATATAATGAAGGTCTCTGTTGTCACTGTCAGGTATTGGTAGAGAGTAAAGTTTGACTGAACTGACAATATTAGAGTAAAACTGAAAAGATAACTAAGCCCCCATACCTCCACCCTACACCACACTGTACACCAAAATGCTGCCAAGCCTGAAATGTTGACAAGACTATCTTGATTAGCTTCATTGATCAGGCCTGTTATTTGATTGAACCCTTTCAACACGCCAACAAAGAGCATAGTGCGATTAATTCTATCCGTGGGCTGCCTGATGGGATTCACTTTCTCTGCGGGAGCTGATAAAAATAGGCCAGTCGGTCAAACCAGTAAAGACGCGTGCGTCACTGATGGGAGGGTGCCAGTACCAAAGATCGTATGTGGTCATGAAGATGAATCACTAAAAGGACCTCTATATCAGCACTCTTAGAATAACTCTCGTCCAATCAAATGACTTGGTCGGAACTAACTGTTTTATAATTGGAGTTAACACGCCTTCCTTTATGCTGTACCACATTATTTGTTGCTACAGTGCTCCAGTCATTAAAACGTATTTGAATTAAATTTTCCATGTACAGCAATATTTTGAGAGCAGACTATGGCAATTTTGTAGCTCCCGGAAAACGCGACAGAGTGAGACCTCTTTCTATTCCTCCTCCTCTCTAGTACCATCTAGTAGGGGCGTTGTGTAACAGCTCGGAATGCACGAGATCAGTCGGTCTCCGCCTTTTTTTTAAATACCCACCGCCACGGCTAAACCGTTACACGGGACATAAACAGGGGCATCTTAATAATGCGTAACTATTTTACAACGTGAGAATATTTAGCGTTTATTTTTTTGTGTGTGTGCCTCCTGGTATTTGTCCTCAGACATGGAGCTTGACCGGCGGCTGTTGCTGGCCCACTGCGCTGCCCACACCCTGTCGGTGCTGGCGGGGCTGCTAGTGGTCGTCCCGATGGCTCTCAACGGCTCCGCTTTTAAAGGCCGCTGCGCCCTGTTCTCCACCGGATTCTGGAAGACCGAGAACCGGAGCGAACTAACGGGCCAGCCGGGAGATGTTTCGCACCTGGTGGTGCAGCAGTGGGGCCCGCCGGCAGCCTGCCAGTTCGCCACTTTCGTCGGTATCTTCACCGTGCTTTACGGCGCTGCGCAGGGCTGGAGGAGCTTCTTCTATCTGCACGGACGGCACGACGAGTAAGACCGCGCTTCACACAACAACAACAACAGTGATGATAATAACAGTATTGGCAGTAATGGCGCACACCGTTTTATCATGTAAAATGGAATAGTACAGAAAATGTTCTTTCTATTGCACTACAGTTCCTACTACATTATAGCAGTAGTGGTCCCAGTAGTAATAGTAGGCTTGTGCTGTTAGTAGTATAAAGTACATCTTGAAGTAGCTAACGTTATATTTTGGCCACTCGATGTATATTTTAGTCTTCTTGTACTGGCAACATGTAGGCTATCTGACAAAATATGTCTTGGCTATATATACCATAATTCAATATATACATTTCAAAGAAAGCCATTTAATTACATCGTTTGCCTTTTTTATATTTTGAAGCACATCTTTAAACATTATAACGATTAGGTTTAAAGTATTTTGTGTGCTGTGGTTAAAATCTATCTTTGAATTCTAGTCTTTTCTACAGTATAATCTTAGTTTGACTGTGAACCATAAGGACAGTATTGCTATGCAACAGTCTGCAGCTGTCTGACTGCCAACATACACTACATACTGTAAGCAACATATGGAATTTGCTGGTTTTTTTTTAATCTAATCTGTCTGATGCCTGTGTGTTGTGGACCAGCACCCTGTTCTCGTCCTTCCTGACGGTGTTACTGAGTCTGTGTGTGCTCTTCCTGTCCGGAGGGGCCAGCGTCACATTGTCTCTGGGCCTGTCCTCCTGGTGTGACACTGTCACCGATGACAACACACGGCCATACAGGTAGGTCGACCGATGTCTAACCTTTTTGTTTTTTTCATGATGTAGTGTTGGGTGTACTGATAAGTACACCCACAAGCATCATTAACAGTAACTGATAGGCAGATACACACGAGTTGGCAGGGTGGCCTAATTGTCCATGAGACTGTGGTAAACATGGGCGACCCGGGCTCAAGCTCCGTGTCAGCAAGCATCCTCCCGCTGAAGTGTCCTTGACCTCTGATCTCGCTGTGGTGGAGAGCAAAAAAAACAGGATGTCCCCACACAGAGGAATAAAGTCTCACATCATTCTTAAATCCCCTCGGCTCCATCACTGACTTCATGACTGTAACAGATGTTTGCTGAGGATAACAAGCTTTCCTGCCTCCTGGATAGAAACAGGAACAGAAACATGACCTGTCTGCTAGCTGCTGAGAAACGAAACAGTGGCAAGCAGCTGATCCAGTATCGGTACTGTGATTCGAAAAAGACACAGCAGAGAGTGTTACAGCGTTACAGTGTTGCTCACCCTGCCCATAATGGCTGTTGAATACTTTTAGACTTGCCATGTTTGTGACAATCCTTCAGGAGCTTGTCTGTGTGCTCGGGTCAACTCATCCCCTTCTGTCTGTTTGTGTTCAGCTGCTCTGAGTCCCAGTCTGTGCCGCTCTACCTGGACGTGGACACCTCCTCCTTCTACACACAGCTGACTCTGGCGCAGGTAGGGGTGATTTGTATAGAAACACAGGCATATGCACTCAGTAGTGTGTATGTGTAAATGAACACACACACACACACATACACACACTGTCTCATTCCTGTGGAGAAGCTGTTCATAATATTTCACTTTGACTGCTAGAGAGGAAAACAAGATGGCCTAAGGGACAACGGGGATATTTATAGCAACATTCATGGCCTGTAGTACACACAGACAGTGATTACATTTATTTTGAAGTTATCGTGGTCTTCCCCTCTCTCCTCAGGCGGCTCTGTGGTTTGTGACGGCTCTGTGGCTGACCCAGTCCATCCTGTCCTTCCTGCGTCTCTACCATTCCCACAGCCAGCACATCAGTGGGCCTTGTCTTCCCCGGGAGAAGGAGCTGTTGCTGGGGCACACTCCCTCTGACGGCTCCCCCACACCGCCACACCCCGCGGCAACACCCACCATCTTAATCTGATGGAGCTTCTTATCAGTGGAACCACAGTATATACAGCTGCATGCAACAGTGCTGGTTTGAACAAGTATTTAAAAAAGGATATAATGAATTATCTGCATCGGATTGATCTCGACTGGAACAATACATCCACTTGAAATTAAACTAAAGCAAATAATTGATGGAATCAAAAGGATTCCAGTGAATAACTGAGCCAGGAGGAATAATGAATGCGGCAGTTATTTAATATGATACGTTTCACAGCTCAATCTAAATTCTCATTTTGAAACCAAATTCAAAACAAATGATTATTGCCTTCATCATGAATTATAATGCCATTATATAATGTTCTTACCATTCCTTGTCGAGTACGGACATCTAGCTAAGCATGATTTAAGGATACAATCGTTAAAATATTATATGATTATTCAGACATCGTTACAGTATTGACAAGTCCAGACGTCTCTCCCCAACTCACATGGTACCACCTTCCCAGTTTACACCCAACTATGATACCAAAACTTTGATTCTTCTTCAGGTCAAAAGGGATTTAATGGAAGAAACAGAAAAGAGAAACACTTGATGAAACACTTGTATTCAGTGATCTAATGACCAGTGTTATTCAGAAGCTAATGCTTATCCATGTCACTTGACAGCCGTGCCATAGTGACTTTATGATTTTTTGTGCGTCATGTTTACATAACTGACAACACCACATGCTACCAGTGGCCTTACGTTGCTGCACATATGGTGACTTTCTTAGAGTCAGTGTTAAGCTTGTGATATGCATGGTTGTAAACTGTTCTGCTGGATGATGATATTCTGCACAGCTGTATGCTGAGAGCCTGTTTACGGGGAGAATACACTTTTGTTTACTGTTCTGAGTGTGATATTCAGATGTAGCACTGAGGCGCTTTCGTTGCAAAGCACGTGGTGAGAATGTGTGACTGAGCCACTACGTTACTGAAACAGGCTCACCGTGTGAGCATGACTTGAATGTTGTGTAATGGAAAACCACTGTGTCCTCTCCTCTTGTGAAGATTTCCACGATGATGCCGTATGTGTGGACGCAGCTGCTCTCAAGGCACCGCATGAAGCAGTCAAATCTACTTAAAATGATCTGTCTGGAGTCTGTAGGATTTATCCCATGCAGTGCGGATAACTAGAATTAAACTGTGAGCGATTAGGGATAGTTTTCATATTGAGGAAGATTTGTGCTGAGCCAAAAAGGGTCAGTAGAGCGAGAATACAGAGGGAGCAATTCTAACTTTGATGAGCCAAAAAGTCATGATCCAAAGTTGATGTTTCTAACCTCTTTACTTACCTCTTACCTGTAACCCAAGCAGCTGTAATGACACACAGATGGTGGAATAAGAAATCCGAAGAGAGATGAGACAGTATTGTCATTGAATGGAAATGTAATTTCTGAAATGTGTTTTGTATTATAAATGATAATGGTGTTGCTTTTTTACCACTTATATGTCTGTTTTGTGCTCATTTATAATGCTGTGTTTTTTCATTTGTCTGTCCAATAAAAACCTTCCTGTTGTGGAAGAATATTCTCCTCATGTGTTTCCTGACTCACACTCACTAAAAAGTGTGGAAAAAATAGACTTGTGTTTGTGGGTGTTTTCAGTCTGTAGGTGGCAATGTCATTCAGTTGTGCTGGTAGACCAGTCAGCTTCTCTGAGGCAAAAAAAAAAACTCAGATATTTCCTTA
The DNA here is from genome assembly GCA_900302615.1 of Holocentrus rufus. Classification (NCBI taxonomy): domain Eukaryota; kingdom Metazoa; phylum Chordata; class Actinopteri; order Holocentriformes; family Holocentridae; genus Holocentrus; species Holocentrus rufus. The sequence goes on along the minus strand of OMLF01026417.1, from coordinate 15,051 downwards.
CTGAGTCTACCACATTTTAAACTCTAATCCAGGTGTTTCTTGTCAAAGAAATACCAGTATCAGTATCAGTTTGAACCACCATAACTATGGGCTTTACGTTGGGTTAAACTGAGAAATTAGGTTGTATTGTGGGATTGTTGGTAGTTCCAGGACATTACTGGAGTTAAAGTGACAGGAAAAAAATGAATGAAACTAAGTCTAAGCTATAGTTAGACAGTATTTTCTTTTTTCTTTTTTTTTTTTTTAGTTTGCATTAACATATATTGCATGCTTCCATTTCGGTTCTGGTATTTTGAGTAAAGTTCAAGTTGCATTTTGACCGCTAGGTGGCAGGGGATCTAGTGCAAGTGTCCAATGTACCGAAAATTCACTAGAAGAGAAAGAAGTGAAAGGAGCCCAGTGGTCCAATCACAACCCAAGGCACCATATTGAATTTTTGTTTGTGTTTTGGTCCAAGTAAGTCGCACCTTTTTTCTTCCTCAGGGTACTTTGTACATATTGTTGTTTTGCTGAGTAATACACATGTAGAAGCCAAAAGAAAACAAAACAAAACAACGGAATTCAGCTTACAGCGTAAACATGAAGCTGTCGGAAATAAAAAAGTTGAAAGTGCCTGAGCTGCGGGCCAGACTCAAAGCGCTGGGCTTGGACAGCAAGGGACTCAAGGTTGAACTTGTCGGCAGGCTCTGGTCTGCGTTTGAGGAAGGACTGGAAACACAAACAACTGAAAGTGGACAAGAAGACGGCGAAAGTGTTTCTGACAACGGAGAGGAGGTAAAAGCACAAGATGGCAGTCCTCCGGGGCCGTCAGCACCGACGGAGGTGGCCGCCGCCTCGTCTCCCTCCGCGGCTGCCGATCAGTCCGCGTCCCTGCCGGGCGCTGACGCCGCATCACGCAGGCCGGTCTGTAGCCGGAAGTACACAGACTCTGGCACTCAGACGGAGCCCGGCACGGTGCCAACACTGCTGCTAGACTCACAGCTGATCACACAGTGCCTGACAGCGGTGAGGCAAGACTCGCAGGAAACATGTAGAGGTTTGAAACGACGAGGCGAACAGAGCGACCGGGATAACCGCGACGCTACGGAAGCCGTCGTGTCCAAACCTGCGAAAAGCGAGCGGACGGGTTCAAGGCACGGTCCAGTGTCCCAAGCCGAGGAGAAAGAGTCGGGAAGGGAGCAGGGAGGGAGCATCTCCTCCACTCTCTCGGTGGAGGAGATGGGCAGAGGCAGGGCTTTCTACGAGTTCAAAGAGGAGGTCCGCTACAAAAGGTACTGCGGCTCTTTGTCGACAGATTTAGCAGTTATTCAGTCAAAGACATTGTGATATTTTGATTTTGTCCATATCGCCCAGCTATAATTTCACCCACAGAAGAGATGGCTGGGGTTTAGTGCACCACACCAAATAGATCACCAATAAACTTCCCTTTAGAGGCTTTTCAAATTTTGATCTTCACAGAGATCGTGAACCAGCATTTGTCCCTCTTTCTCTCATCACCCAGGGCCAAATCACCTCCGCCTCCGCCTGAGAGAGAGGAGGTAGAAGAGGAGGACGAAGAGAAAGTCCGACTAGATCCTCGTGGGTTACCAAATAAGCCTCATCTGCTGTTACAGCTCCATTTTAATTCATGCTCTGTGCGCTCTGTGGCCTCTTCTGAATCTGTGTATCCTGCTGTGTTGATTCCACAGACGGCTGTGACCTCCACTTTGAGGTGGGTCCTGATGGTGCCAGTGGCCAGCCGCGCTTCTGGGCCCGCTTCCCTCTGCTGTGGTCAGGCTGCAGGCTCACCCACGGGGTGCTGCGGGGCAGGGTGGGGTTTGAGGTGAGACTGGAGAGGAAGCTGTTGACTACAGAGGCGGAGGAACAGGAGGAAGGGGCCCGAGGCCTGGAGGCTTACGGCCTGAGAGTGGGCTGGTCAGTCACTACCAGCTCGCTCCTGCTGGGTAAGGAGTAGAAATGAAGATGATTTCATGTTAATTTAAGGATTTGGGGGTTTTGGACACAAAACTCATCATTTCTCACTTGCTTTACTCTACCTTGTGCTTTTTATCTGTCCTGTTGCAGGTGAAGACGGCCTCTCTTATGCTTACGACAGACGGGGCAAAAGAGTATCAGGTGGAAAGGAGGAAGATTTCGGAGAGCCTTTCTCAGAGGGTGATATCATTGGCTGTTACGCTGTGAGTGACACCTGTCTGTTCTTTTGCTCTCTCATTTGTTTCTCTTATGTTGTTTCCAAATTCTTATTGTCTTGCCATATCTAGATCAGGCCTAGTTTTGATAGGATTAAAAGGAATTTTCTTTAATCTAGATTGCACCTGTGTGTGTATGTGATGTTTATCCGTGCACACCCACAGTCTTTCTCCACAGACGGAGCTGCTGAACTGTCCTTCTGTAAGAACAGTCGTTTGATGGGTGTGGCATTTTCCCTGGATGCCTCGGTGCTGCAGGGAGGCGCCCTGTTCCCTCACGCCCTCTGTAAGAGCTGCTCAGTCAGGTTTCTCCTGGACCCCACCGCCCCTCCCTGGTACCCCAGTCCTCCTGGGTTCAGCCCGCTGGTGGCCCTCCCTGCCGGGGAAAGGCTCCGTGCAGCACCTGCCCCGTCCTGCAGAGCACAGTGTGAGGTGAGGCAGAGAGGAGCTGTGGGCCAGCATCGCTGTGCCAAGAGAGTGTACGATCCAATCCAGATTGAGTCACCAGGCTTTCATGCCAAAGTGTTTTATGTAAATCATGAGCTGTCGAATGGAAATGGCACATTACTGATTTCTTCAGTATCACAATTAAAGTTTCTCCGCTGATAAATAAATTGTGATAAATAAGGATGGAGATACATTTGTGGAATAAATGCTTGCCGCGATCAATCCGGCAAAAGCTTCAATAATAGAGTGCAACAAAGTGGCTTTGGAAATTTTTAACTGTTGCAACCAAACTGATTGTATTTCCAGCCTGACTTTCCAGTTACATGACCAGTTATTGGTATTTGGTAATGCCAAGTGCATTGTTTTGTTTTTGTCTTTGGGCAGGATGAAAAACATCCAATATCACTTGATACAAAAGCATCACTAACTAAGTAGCACTATAGTTGCCCAATACTAAGCAATTGACAATTTTTTCTTCTTCTCATCCCCCACCCTCCTCCCCTCTGTGATTCTTTCCCTATAGATGGTGATGCTGGTGGGTCTTCCTGGCTCTGGGAAGAGCCACTGGGCCCGGACTTTGATGCAGCAGCAGCCAGAGAAACACTTCAAGCTCCTGGGCACTGAGGAGCTGCTCACCTGTATGATTGTCAGTCAAACCTCCAGTCCGTTCAATAACACTTGTTACATTTCTGACCAGTGGTGTTATTTGAGCCTGATGTGATTGACCTGTGTGTGTGTGTGTGTGTGTGTGTGTACAGAGTGGAGGTCAGAGGGAGAGCAGGCTGCAGCAGGCGTCTCAGTGTCTGACTGAGCTGATCAAGATGGCCGCCCAAACTCCAGGGAACTACATCCTCGACCAGGTAACACACTGAAAACTTGCAGTGTTATTACTATGTTTCAAAATCTATTATATGTACTTGTCTGGATAAATAATACAATTCTTATCTCTTATTTCTCAAAGAAACATAAATGTCATCTCAGGAACTCATGTAGTCAAAGTTATTACTCAGTGTAGTCCTGAAAATGTGCTTGGATGTGACAGTAAGCATTCTTTTTTCAAACCCAGTCCAGTCGCTCTTGGTTGTGCCTCTCTAGTTCTCTCATCGTTTCCTCTTCCTGTTCCTGTGTTCCCAGTCCAACGTGCTCTTCTCCGCACGCCGTCACAAGCTGCAGCTGTTCAGGGGCTTCAGGCAGCGGGTGGTGGTGGTCTTCCCCTCAGCAGAGGAGTGGAAAAGGCGACTGGCCCAGCAGCAGACCCAGAACGGGGAGCACATCCCAGAGACCGCCCTGCTCAAACTCCAAGGTCTGACTCATACAGATATTACAGACATTCTGCAGCTGCACAGAGTGACAAGCTGATGCTCCATGCAAGCCTTCTGGCACACAAGAGGGATAGACAAAGAAAAGTCTTCCACCTACAGAAACTCAAACTTCATCAATATGAAATCCAAAGGAATAAGATGTCACAGTACTAGACTGACAAATGGTTCTGTTCTCTTCCTTTTTTCTTTGTGTGATGTTTCGTTGACTGAGGTGGATCTCGTTTCTTTCCCCCAGTGAGCTGCACTCTCCCAGAGCCGCACAGTGAACTTCAGGAGGAGTTGGAGTATGTTGAGCTGCCTCATGAGCACGCTCAGGCACTCCTGCAGGACTACAGAGAAGAGGCGCGCAGACTTCTGCCCCCCATCCCTAAACATGAGAGGAGGAAACCTCGCGTCCATAAGAGCAGACCCCTCACCTCTGGCCCTCCCCACAGGAACCAGTGGGGCGGGAAAAATGGTGAGTGAGAGAAATTATGGATGGTATTTGAAGGTCGCGAGCAAATCACTGAATGTTTCCCAAGATTTTCTCATTTAAATGATTCCCATGACTGTGTTTGTAGGCTGGAATGGCACAAGGCTCAACCTGCAACCATGGGGCCAGCAGCCGGGATATGTGAGTGCAATTTAGCTGTGAATATACTTAAAGATTGGAATGTGGACCATGTGGAATCAACCGTGACACAATTATGTTGAATATGGACATAATTTTGAGGCGAGTCTGCCCAAAAGCAAATTACAGCCACTTTCAATGTAATAACATTATCTGCTCTGCATGGTATACATTTCGATCTTTGTGAAATACTATATAACAACACCGTAACTTCAGTTCTATTTAAGATGATTTGTAACAGACTGAACATAATCTCATCCTCCTTCTGTCTCATTTTTTTTTTTCAGTGGAACTCAGCGTATCAAGACCAGGGGTACTACTACAACACCAGAGGCTTTAGCTACAGCGGTTATGAGGGTTACTGGTGAAGAAATATGGAGAGAGATCCAACAGAAGCTGCTGAACTCTTGTAGCCATCGCGGCACAAGTCGCTAAGTTCTTAAAGCCAGGGGAAAAAAAGGCCATGGGTGCACATGGGTACCAACTCCATGGATGTCATTGTTTTGTGGAAACAAGAGACTGGGCTAAATGAAACAAATGACATTCTACAGAGAACTACAGTCTATATGGAGTGTGTGTTTAACTACAGCATTGAATTTGATGAAAGTATAAGGTTAGTATTGACGCCACTGTCTCAAGGTGATTCATATGCACTAACTGCTTTTACCAATCATTTGTAATCAGTGTTGTTGCACTTCATAATTTTAATGACAGAGTAAAGGGTGGCTTTTTAACATTTTTATTCAACAAATATATTACAAATTTTATATTGTGTTTTATAATGTGCTGAAACTCAGAAGAGTAATAAAGCCATGACCTCTGCTGAAGAAACAGCTTGTCTTTTTGTTCATTTATTCATCTGGATGGTTTTTCTGGTGTGATGTCCCAAGTGTGATCCAGGCTGCTCTTGTCTTGTTCTCGGTCAGGTGTCATTAGTTGGTAGAGCAGCACCGCTCCCTTGGCTGAAGGACACAGCTCCTTCCACAGAGGACTGCTTCCATCCAGCTGCAACATGTCCTTAACAACATACAAAGACAATACAATGCAATCATTTCTTTCTGAGTGTCTCTTGGGTGTTTTAGATATTTATCTTGAAGGAATACTCTGTTATGGGAAAAATACCCTTTGTCCGACTTACCCAGACTGAGATAAGATGTTGCATACCACTTTCACCCCTGTAGGTCTACTGGTTCAGCTCTGATGCTAAGCATTTTGTGTTAGCTTAGCATAAAGACTTAAAGTCTACAGGAGTCATTAGCCTAGCTCTGTCAAAGTGAAAAAATAAACTTTATAGCAACTCCAAAACTTCCTTATTTACAAAATGTATCATGTATGTTTCTAAGAAGTATCATGTCATTTTCTAAGAAGTTAGATGGTAAGAACAATCACCGCTGAATTTATAGTTCCTACCATCACCTAAAACGACTTTTTTTTTTAAATCCAAGATGTATTTAAAATATATATGATGCACTGTGTAAATAAGACAGCTTTGGAGTTGTTGTAAGGTTTATTTTATCACTTTGACAGAGCTAGGCTAATGACTCCTGTAGGCCTCAAGTCTTTATGCTAAGCTAACATGAAATGCTAACCTTCGGAACAGAAGCAGTGGACGCACAGAGGTGAAAATGGTATTGAACATCTTGTCTCAGTCTGGGTATGTTGGAAAAATGTTGCAGTATTCCTTTAATTTTCAGGACACTTAATCTTACTTTATGTCAGACACTTAATACGGCTCTGTAGAGAAGTTTATTGTGGTGTTGCCATTGTAAGTGTTAATTCCTTACTGTTGTGCTGAGGAAGACGATGTCTGTGGACTCCTGGGCCTCTGCTCCTCCTTTCCAATACAGCTCTCGAACTTCATCAGAGGTTAATGAGCAGCTGGAGACACACACATATACACAAATATATGAGCTCCATGTTTATGTCTCAAACAAATGTTTGTGTATCTATTGGAGCCACATCTGTATTGTTGGCATACTTCATATTGTAACTTATTAATATGGGAAGAGGAGGTACCTGATGTAGAACTCAGCGCTTGGTCTGCCGGCGCTGGTGTGGTTCAGAGCGACACCCATCAGCACAGGCTCTCCAAGGAACGTCAGAGGAACATTCACCTGGAGGCGGACAGAGGAAAGCACTATCACTATCCCTTTTCATCTCAAACTGTCTTTTCTCAATTTGACTTAATGTGCTTGAAAAAGGATTTTGAAGGTCTACACGGAGCAACCCACCTCATCTCTGATCTCGGCGCACACAGAGGAGAAGAGCTCTGCCACCACGGCCTCCTGCCTCTGCTGCAGCACGGCCATGCTGACGTGCTCCTCACTCCCTGCCTGGCCCAGAGCCTCACACACTGCCTGAAGGGGGTGGGGGGTAGAGGGGAAGGAGAGCAGTGAAGGGTGACATGTAATTCAACAGACTGAAATGAAACATGCTGTTGTAATCTGACAAAAGGCAAAGTCTGGGATGTGAAGATGCCCTCTATTAATTGAAGAAATGCTCCTATCAAAGATTTTCAGGCATGCAGTTCCCCACCTTTTCAAGATCTAGTAATTCTAATTCTATTTCTGTGTAAAACTCCATAAAACTCCAGGACATTTATTTTAGTAAATAGATCCTTGATCCCTCTATATCTTTCCTCTTCACCTTAGGTTCTGGGTGCCCACCAGGGATGTCCAGCAGCCCCCCTGCCTCCGCCACCTTCTGGCTCCTCCTGATCAAAACCACCTGTCTGTCACGTGTACACAGGACGCCGCCCACCCCCAGAGGCTGGGCCAATAGCGCCAGAGGATCCCCGAAATCCGCCTCTCCTCGCCTACGTAGCTCCGCCGCTCGGCACGACCAGTTGGTTCCCAGGAAGTCCTTGTAGCATGTAAGGCCCAGTCTGAGAGTCAGAAGAGGACCAGCCTCTCCCTTGTCTGTGTTTCCATCAGGACATGAGGCGAGGTTACCTGCAGTAGCCTCAGATGCAATTAAATCAGAGTTGGGCAAAGCTGTTACCAATGTATTTGCTGTCTGCTGGATGGCACAATGCCCATTTTCTTGCTGATGCGCAGGCCAGTCTCCTTCAGGAATGTTCTTTTGAGCGGCTTCGTGAATCACAACTCTTTGACTGCTCCGTAATTCACCACCCAGGTCCCCTGAACTGCCCAAACAGGCTCCTTGGGGTGAAAGGGTGCTGGCAGGGAGAGAGCGGGTGACAGAAGTGGGTGGAGGACAGTTGAAGGAGTGCAGTCTGAATTTGGCCCCGTTGAAAAGCCACGGCTCCCTGGACACCCGCTCTGCCCACACTTCCTCTATGTGCCGCTCCAGAGCCGCATCTGTCTGCCTGTTAAATCTGGGGAGAATGCAGGGGACAGAAAAAAAACAAGTAAGACTTCGTCATCAGTATGTAAGCCTTTGTCAATATGTCTCTTCACTAATGTCACCAAGATAAATTCTTACATTTCAAATGCACCTGGCAACTGCTTATGACCAGTTAGTCCATTTAATTTATTCCTACAGCGTAGGTTTGAAGCTATTTTAGACCCTCCACCTCTACCTACCTCTCAGAGAGCTCCACTTGTACTTGGGACTCCAGGAGCCCCCGCCAGGCTGCACAGTGCAGCAGGACAGACACCTCGGGGTCCATCTCACACTGAGGATTATTATTGGACCGTTCCTTTGTCTTCAGCCATAATATTACTGCTCAGTGCAGAACATCTGCATAAAACAAAGTGCAATGATATTAATATCAAAAGGAGGGACATTTGTGTTGATGCAGTATATAACAGGTGGCTTATTCGTTATTTCTCTAATAAAATCACAGTAGCCTAAACAAGAAAACTGTAATGCTAAGATTTATTTATCATTCATCCGCCAAGAATGTAGACCTTTAACAGTAGCGAACTCAGGGATTGGTTGGCAACACACTAGTCCCAGTGTGAGTTTAATGTTTTAATATTTAAAGTGGTACCGATGCTTCGAACGTGGTTCAGCCAATCAGGACAGAGAACCGGAACTGTCTAAACTATATACGGAACTATACGGAACTAATGATAACGCCGCACCGCAGCGTTATTATATGGTGTTTTATGTGTTACATTTATTATGCTGCATTTGTTATTCATCATTGGGCAGTAGGGATATTTGGCTATTCGGCTGTTAAGAGACTGCACTGATTAAAAGTTTTATGGCACCTTTGCCTATTAAGACGTGTATACCTGCGAGCTATTATCACAGACTTTTTCAGGGTTTGCGTAACTTACATAGCCTGTTCAGTAGCTTTCAGCTTGAGAAGTAGCCATGGCTTCATTTACCTTACCATTAAGTGTTGTTCTATTAGTCTTCAATTGAAGCACGTCTCAGCGATTGGTTTGTTTTAGGAAGAAAAGAGAGCAAAAGACTTTCTTCCTCTTCTTCTTTTGGCGGATGGAGAAAAAAATGCTCATTACCGCCTCCCAGCGATATACAGTACGAACTGAGGATAATACTTAGAAAACATTTTAATAACTGATTCCCCTTCACCCGTCACTTAACAGAAATCCAAACTGTAATATTTTATTATCACCGACATCCGTGGGGCAGAGATGGATCTCAAGTTCAGTTCTCAACGCTCACGAGACACATTTCCCCACATTGTGATGTGATGTCTGTGAATATAAAATTGTTTTAAAAAAAATATATATAGCCCCCCTTTGAGATGTTAATTTAAAAGGTCTCGGTCAAGTTTGAAGACAACGCACACTGTACGTACACCCCCCACCCCACCCCATCCGCAGGTGAATACCAGCAGTCACAGGGTTAAAAACGTGTGTAACGCATAGAAGTATCAACTAAAAGGACTTCCTGTCAGAACGTCCTAAATAAAAGCCTTGTTGACTGATGTCGTTTTGTATGTAATAAAGGGTGATAACGTAAAAAAAAATGTGATTTTGCAAAAAAAATCTTTTGCATAAAATATGTTTGTAACGCCCCGTGAGCCTGAGCAAAAAGCTGTAATGGCTGAACACCACACCACATCACGAAATGATGTCTACTGTCATAAATATTCCATCTGTTCCTATATTCTGTTGTAACGTATTGTAGCTGGGGGCCATTAATAATTTAGTCTAGTCAAAAGTAAACATAAGGGCCAGTATTATTTGGAAAGGAAAACTGTCATCCTTCCCGGGACTCCTTCCGGTGACGTAGCTGAGGCGCTGGAGAGTCACTTATGCAACAGCACCCAGTACAGCTACTGTTATGAAACTGATATGCTGCTGGTATGTCATTTTGCTTTTCTACATTTAGCCGGTGATTTAGAATTTTTGCTATGTTTACTCTGCTAGCTCTCCATCATGCACAGATCGCCAGTAAAATAGGTTTGGCAAGCTAGCACTTATGCTTTCGAGTGTATGTTGTCCTTTGTTTTGTTGTGTAGACCTCAGGAGAAGTCGCTGTTTGGCAAGCTAAGAGTCAGGGGTAAGGGCTCCAAATAAGCAGTTAAATGAAAACACTAGCAAATCAGCAGCAGGGCGGAGTGGCTGTCAAACTCCATTAAAGTTAGCTTAGCCAATCTGGCACTCAAGCAAGCTAAGTTAGCTTGACTGCTCGTGTAGCAGAACAAGTTGTTCAGACTGGAAGAGGGCTGTCTGTAACTTACGGCCATTACATATCATGTTTCAGGTACAAACCATGGATCTATAATGAAAATGTATGTGTGTATGGTAGATAAGTGGCATAAACCTAGCATCCCCTCTGTAGTTGGTGTTATTAGACTTTTAGCCATTCCCAGGAAATGGGAGTTGAATAGAAACAGTAACTGCCACAAAATCACAGCTGCATGGCTCTTTAGGTGAATTCTCTGCATTTGTCACAATTTGTTTCACAGCCGACCATGAAAGCAGTCCTAGAAACAGCCGTGTGTGTTGTCTGTCTGAAAACATTTCATTCATAGCGTCCTCTGTTGTGTTTTACAGTCACGTGTCGTTTGATGAAGGGACACTGAGTTCCTTTCAGTGCAGCTGCTGAGTTGAAGCTCTCTGAAAGGTAGAGTCTGGAAATCTGTCTGAATATTAGCTTTAACAAGTGTTCCACCTAGCTGGTTGATTTTCCACCATCACTTTACAGTAGACTTGTACGCTCAAAGTACAATAAAACTTAATAATGGCTGCAACTTGGAGGCAAAGCACTGCATTCTGTCATGTCAGTGCTTGCTGTGGGTAATCTCCTAGTTTTAAACTGTTTCCCCTCACACCCACGAAAGTGTCAGTCATATCTCCCCTTTTGGAACAGGTCCTCTGTTTGGAAGATCACCAGTTTTCCATCATGCAGTTGGAGGCCCAGCTGCGTCTATGCCAGAGCTGTCTACGGTGCTATAAGAGTGGACTGCGTCTGTTCTCTCAGAGCGCAGCACACAGGTAGACTGCGTGTGTGTGTGTGCGTGTGTGTTGACTTACATCACAATGACTATATAGCAGTCAGTAGTTGTATGCATTGTGCTTTGTACAAGTCGCCATGATGGTCCTGTGCTTAATCTGTTGCTTTCTCACTGCAGAACGGCTGTGAACTACTATGAACTCCTGGGAGTCAAACATAATGCCACCTTGGATGAAATAAAAAATGCATTTTTTGACAAATCCAAAAAGGTAGGGTCTGATTTGCCTTGTCTGTCAGCTGTGCATTTACATAATATATCTGTTGAATTGTAAATGATTTCAACCCATCCTCTGAAGTTTCTCTATCTGGCCACAAGAGGGCGAGCTTTCACAGCCCAGTTTTGAACTATCAGCATTTCCCACACTTGGTCCGGCGCTGCTTGGACAGAAGTGTTTGTTTTGATGTTGAGCTGAGCAGTGTACACAAGGATGTGTGTGTTTATTTACCTTGATACACATGCATATGAATTTTTAATAGCGAGAACAAGAATGTGTGGTGCATTTGTACGCTCCAGTGTCAGTCTAACCCGCTGGCCCCTCCATCTGTCTCTGCAGCTGCACCCAGACAGCGACCCATCCAACCCAGACCTGCACAGCCAGTTTGTGGAGCTGAACGAAGCTTACCGCGTGCTGAGCAAAGAGCTGAGCCGGAAGGAGTATGACCTCAAAATCAGACACCCGTACAGCGGTGGACAGGTCTTCAGATCTACCTCCAGCTACACCAACTACAGAGCCAGGTAGAGATACACACACACACACACACACACACACACACACACAAGCCATCAGTTTCTGCCTGCTTAGCAGTCCCACTTAGATTCTTCTTCACACTGTGTTCCTTTAAACGTCATTCCAGTGTGTGGGAGAAAAGCTCTGGCTGATGATGTTCTGTTGGAATCAAAGCAGGAAAAGATTTTTAGCTTGAAATTGTGGCCGTGTTGGCTCGTGTTTGTTGGCTAGCGCATCCACATGGGACACGGAGTACATTTAAGTTAGCAGGTTGGGGAGGGAATGGCAGAAAACACGTTTGGTGTTGACTGTCTGCTAGCTCCACAGGGGAAGTGGAAATCGCTTTTACACTGACTTCAGATTTCATTTTTTAAACTTCCACACTATCTTTCCCACCTCTACCTTTCGCTCCATGTCCCTTGGTCCTTTGTCAACTCCTCAGTACGGAGGCCCATGAGAACGTATGTTACTGGGAGCAGTTCCGCCAGTCGCAGGCACAGGAGATGACGCCGGAGGAGTGGCAGAAGAAGCGGAGGAGGAATTTCCGCCTGGTTGGGTACTGTGTCATCACCATGCTGCTCAGCATTGGAGCCCATGTAGTCTTCTTCAGGTAAAAGCCATTCATATAAGAGTAGCTGCTGCTAAGATACCGTTTTGTAATTTTACAGAGGGCAGGATAATCAATTAAAGGGCCATAATAAAAAATACAAGGGGTGTCATAAATCATGTGACAATGAAGTATTATCAATAAATCTTATCTTGCTGATCAAGCAAATACTGTCCCACCCTCCCATCCTGGAATGTTTTATTTCCGTTCCAATTACATTTTCCCAGAATTCATGTTTTCCTGTCACTGTTACTCATCAGTATTCATTGCTGCACATTCATATCCAGATTCTGTGAGGTCACATCTCACTGCCATGTGCCTTAGGACAACGTCATGGCTTGTCACCGTGTTTCTCTGTTTTCGCACATTGATTTGGTGTCACTTCTGTTTGGAGAGATAGAGATTTTTTCTCTGTTTGTGTGATCTGAAATCTGTTACAACAGCTGTACAAACCTGTAAAAACAACTGAGCATCAGCTCTTCCTGAGTTTTTACATCATGCAAAGTTGAGTCGTGCAGCTTGTCTAACTCAAGTGGATCGCTCTCTCTCTTTCAGGAAACTGGAAGAGGTTCACACGAACTTTATGGATGAGAAGGACAGAGTCATCACGGAAATCTACAACGAGTCCAAAGAGAGGGCCAGGTGCGTGAAAGAACTATCCATCTGTGTGTTCTCTCTCTTCTCTGATTGTGCGCTCGGTTGGTAACAGGAAGTTGGATTGGGTCTTGCAATGCCTGAGTGTACATTATATCTGATTGGTTGTGCAATGCGTGACACTGAGCCTGAAGGCATTGTCTGTGCTATTTTCCCAGAGTCAACGGTTTTAAGAAGCAGACAGAAATCCTGCGGCAGAAACACGCCGAGTTCCTGGAGAAATATAAAATCCGACATGGGGGAGAGGACAAGTAGGAGTTTCCAGTCGTGTTGGAACCACTGGGACGGTTCAGTTCCGTTGAACAAAGGAGTTTTAACTGCCTACAGGTGGGGAGGGGCAGACTGAATGCAGTTGTAGTTTTAGAATTTTTTTTCTCACCTGTTTGAACCGATGGATTGTCGTCTTGGGTCCTCGTGATGCTGAGGAACCGAGGCCACACAGAGCATGGGTGTAATGTTTGAGGATCTCGTTAGGTCACAAGCTGAATTGTACTGGACTGGACTGGCCTTGTTTGAAATGAGCCACTTCTGTCAATGATAATGTGAACAAGAATGATAAATGGTAGCGCCTTTCAAGTGACAACAGGAAGGATCCAGCTGTGTACACAAACCTCTCCACTGTAACACTGTTAAATAGTCACTAATGAAGTTACAGGAACATGTTATTCTGCTCGGCCTCTCTGCTGTGTGTAGAATCACGCGGCATACGGGACCGCACATGCAACTGAATTATTACCTCTGCAAATGGGGCAGGCAACACTTGATAAATCAGCACACCTTATGTGTTAATAGCAACAGTCTTGTGATTAGACTAACGCTCCTGCTCTTCTGGTTCTGGAGAAGGATGCACGGTGCAGTGTTGTACCAACAGCCAGAACATTACATCACAAGCATTTTCACCATCGTTTTTTTTTTTTTTTTTTTTTTTTTCCCGGAGTGGTTGAAAGATGCTGCTGAGCCTTTTCAGCGTTCCCAGCTCCAGCACCCTGGGACGTCACTGTCTAATCCTTGATTTTCCCTCAGTTGAAGCCTCCGTGTTACTGTAGAAATAATCAGATGGATCCACAAGGACCATGTTGAGACCTCACACAATATGAACGCTACTGTCATCACATGGACCGAATCTGTGACTTATCTTAAGTATGACATTTAAAGGTTGACTGAGTAATTTATTCTAGTCAAATTATTGTAAAAAATAATTGAGATTATTCAAGTGTGGAAATGAATGTAAAGATACATCCTAGACAGGTTCACTTCTGATGAGAAAGCAGGTTATTTCAACATTCAAAGCCAACATTGACCATAATGCCTTTCAGTGTTTAGATAGAAGAGATTGTTGTGTTCTCCAGTGTTTTTTTGTTTTGAATGCCTTAATTATTCTATTCCCTGGAGGGATGTTGGTGACAAACAATTAAACGCTTAACTTTTACTCATCGGTCATTACTTCCTGTTTGCCTTGCCTGTCATTCTCATAAACACTTTGCACACATGCTTTCAAGTTGGAGTTTTGGTTGTGGAGAAGTGCAATACAGAGCAGATTACACAGAATATTCAAATAGCATGAATTCCATACTTCTCTTTGTTTTTATGTTTATGGTAAAAAAGAGGGAGATCACAAAAAGGTTAAAGGTTTATCAACCATTTCAGTGCAGGCACGGGGAATTCAATTTGAGCTGATTGAGAGAGTTAGCAAGAAGCCCAGAGGAGACCCCTGTGACTGTGTTTTAATCAGCAGCCATGGAGGAGACCTTTTTTGTAATTGGACAGTTATTAATCTGCCCTATATCAGAACTCATTTCCATAATCGCAATAATCAGCATTTGTGAGGACAAAAAACTTCTCCTCCTCCTCTGATTAATTGAGGAGACAAAACTTGATGCTGTTCCATTAGAAATCAATTTAAGAATGCCTGTGGGCTCGTTGCATTTTGTTTGAATATTTACATCCAAATAAGCACTTAATTTAATTTTTGTCATTATGAAATCATCTCAAGATAGTCCTGTGTGCAAAGCAGGTCTTGCATATGTCTGCTAGTGACATCATGGGGAAGAGGCTCGGCTTTTGGTGTTGGGAAGGAGTAGCTCAAGTTTTGTTT
>OMLF01026416.1:41686-65291 GCA_900302615.1 Holocentrus rufus | reverse complement strand
TAACCACTGACAACGCAACAAGCTAATTAGGAGATTTACTGTGCTAATTACACATGCACAGAAGTGTTGCTGGAGATTTCTATTTGGGGGTCTGCTCTGCGCGTGATTTCCCCTCGATTAAAGGCAAATGTAGCATGTAAAACTGTGTGATTGTCTTTACACCCCTGCGTGATGCTGATTTAGAATGACACCCGACAGACAGCTGGAATGGCTGAGGGCCACCTGACTTCTGAGGGGTGTAAGAAAGAGACATGCTCCAAGCCCCTGCAACCAAAGTGAGAAATGAGTTCTGCGGTGCTGAGGGGATGCTAGACTAGAGATAACACCCACAATCCATAACATTCTGGTGTACTTTCTCTATCAATTAAGAGACAAGCAACAAGATGACTACAAAGGCAACAACAAGCCTATATAACAAATGCCCCCCGCCACCCAAAACCCACCCAAAAGTTCCCTTTGATATCAAACTGAAGTTTGCTGCACAGCTTTTCAAAAGTTGTGCTGAGCCCCCAAAGGTGGAGCTGAAGGAGGATGAAAATGGATCCCAATTTATTGATATCGCACACAGCTTGCAGGTTTTTGGTTTGTGCAATACCACGGGTTAGCAGGTGAGTATAAAAACAATCAGTGGTGGATCTCAAGGAAAGGATCCGGGAAATATGGATGCTCAGAGAAAATATTTCAAACCTCTGTTCCTCTGACACATGCAGCACCGGTCTGCACAACTCTGACCTGGTTGGCTGCCAACTTGCTGAAGCTGAACTTAATTTTACTGTACAACATCCAAAATGCAACAACTGCTATGAAGCAATATAGAATCTGGTCCTACAAATGCAAAGGAAAAAATGCCAGTCAAATGGTTCAGATGAACTATATCAAAGTTTAACCCCGAAATACCATTAAAAGATTAAAGTACTAAGATTCAGAAAACTTTATTGATCCCCGCAGGGAAATTAACTGCAACAATTTAATAAAAACACAACAAAATGCATTCTAGTCATATCATGAATGAGGTCAAGAGAGTCCAGACTGGATTGATCATGTGTAACGCCACCACTAACCAGGGGCCAGCATACAAAAGTTGGGGCAATGCAGTACCAGCAAGTGCTGCAACTGTCTTGCCTTGTTCCACCACAGCCGCCTTATTACCGGTAAAGACAGAGAAGAACTGCACAAAATGTGTGGAAACCCACAGGGTCTCTACATATTAATGATCTTCTCCTCACACGGGAATAGTGGGATCGTCTCCTTTCTTTTCCTCTCCTTTTTTATGCTCGTTTGTTTAATTAAAAGAGTGTGTTTTAGGGAAATGAGCCGTTGTCACTGCCTCTAGGGTGGCTCTCACCAGGAGTGGGTTGCTGGCATTTAACTGGAAAGAGTGGGCTGCATGGCTGACACTGATCAGACCTGAGCTCTGGTGAAACATTACAATATTTTTGACATTTACGTTTCATAAGTGCTTTACATTGGCTTATGCTGATAGCCTGATTATGTTGATATGTAGGATTGGAGATAAAGGGCTCATTTTAACCTGCATGCAAAGCAGAGAGCCTGTGTGAAAGCCTCACAGTTTATTGGAAAGACACAGGAAAGATGACAGAAAAGTGAGATGTACAAAAAAACACCGGTATTATGACCGATTTCTCTCCTTTAAAAAAAAAAAAAAAATCCAAGGACAATGTGATATTCATTGGCAATATAAGTGGTGAGTCATTGACAACAAAACCTGCAAGTTTACATGTTTTGCACTAAAATTAATAAAAACATCTTTGACATCAAAACATTTTCTTCGCTCGTGTTCTAAAGCAGCCAACTGGAGAATGTGTGGAGGAGACAGACTGCGGTCCAAATCTATGAAAACATGGCCTCAGGCAGCTTTCAGATTCATGCCGCACAATCCTTCATCATTAATAACACCGAGGTATCAGATAAGCTCATCTTTTCTGTAACAATAACGTGGGTAAACAGGACTTCCTTTGGCAAGAATCATCCTGACCCTCTGTTAGGCTTCCAATTTCCCAATACTTTATCCTTTCAGAATCCAATTCACTTCCTGGCACGATATAAATTAGACCGAGCTTCAATTTCAACAGATAGTAGACATAGGGCTTTTTTCAGTATATAACACTGACAGGTTTGTAGAGAATAAGACCACACTCGAATCCCTGTTTTAATTGCTTTTCAACAGCGGTAACAAAGGAGTAATTTACAATGAACTAGACCACATACAATACCATTCTCAGCTGGCCTGCCCTAGTTATTCGTGAAAGAAACTTTTAATTCAAAGTGCTGTGTAGATTAATTTTCTGATATGTTAAGCATTGTTCTGCATACTAATTGACACAATTTTTTTATTGTGCAAAGCAAGTCTTTTCACGGAGGCATAATTAAGGGGGTTGGTAAGGCTTTTATGGCACACGTTAGAACAGAAATTAGCCAATTACCATTTCTGTTTGAGGGGTGAAATGACCATCACTGTGCCTGGCTCTCATTTATGTGTCCCACTTAATGGTTTTTAAATCCCCCAAATATTTAGTATTCTAAACCCAAAGAAAGAGATGGAGAGCAATTTACTGAACCATTATATCCATCCTCAAACAGGAATTAACACACAATATAGTACTGAAACTGAATTTTCTGTGGCTATAAATGTGCAGGTCATATTGCAGATGCAGCAAGTTACTTTCTGTGTGTTTGTTAATAAAAGGCATTTGATCTTTCTGTAATAGGTACACCGAGGCTGCTTATTCCATTTATTTCACTGCACAAAATGGAGAATGCATTTTAATTCAAAATATATCATCGTCGTGACTGAGAACTACAATAACAAAAACCCCAACTTTTACAATTTGAGACTTATCATTCAGTGAAACAATCAGTGATCAGTTGAAATAACTATTACACATGCCATTATAGCATTTCATTATTTAATAGCCAAATGTTGTTCTTTGATAAAATCATAAAATTGTTGCCCCTGATGTTTTTGGCTCTCACTAACCTTTCAGGATGTTCAGGGCGATCACTCACTGTGTGCTTGGTGGAATGATGGCGCCCCCTTGTGTTTGAAGCAACTACATAATTAAAAAAAATATATATATATATTTAAATTAAATTAAAAAGGAAACTCCCGTTTTGCCTCAGTGTAATGAAAGTGAACCTGGAGACCTGCTAAAACAGGGAACATAGTCACTCTATTTATTGACCTGAAAAGCTAGTTTCAGTTTCTCTAAATCCAAACGCTTAATCCTTTGATGTAGCATATATATACTTTTTTTTAGATTAATCTGTACTCACTCAGCAATGCCAACTGGAAAGGACAGTTTTTCTGGTGTATTACCTGAAGGAAAACACAACAGATACAGATAGATAGATAGATAGATAGATAGATAGATAGATAGATAGATAGATATAGGGTCTTTATAGTACCAAAAGTCACAAAACATTATCACAATTATCACAATTGACAAATACAATTACAAGCATTAAGAAAGACTTTAGTAATATAAGTTAACCATAATAGCAACAACACTTGTAGACACTTCCACCCACCAGAAAATGAATGCAGGGAGGGCGGATGTTGTGCATATGAAGAGCAGTCTGTGGCTTCTCCTGTGTAGAGGAAATGCAGGATTTCTTTAACATGTTTTTCAACAGAAAAGTCAAATGGCATACAGAAATGTTTCTTAGAATTTGTATCAGAGCTTTTTGTTTCATATTAAAAGATGCATTGATGCATCTTAATAAGCTGCTGAAGGCCACTATGGGTCCTTTTATTTCTGTGTTAGGATAAATGACCCCCTTTCAATTAAAAAAATATAAGGTGATCCATTCAAAGTGATAGATATAAATAGATTAGCTTCCTGTGTAACCTCTTTTTTCTGTTGCCTTTAGTTTGGGGGGCAATCTCAGACATGAGCAAAAACTTCTGATCTTATATTTCTGAAGATGCCATCAGTAAGAAAGATCAATAAAGGCTAAATGCTTTCTTTAATGCACAGCCACATGAAGTACAGCCTGCAGGCCAAACCTAGTACTCTTTTCTTTTGTTTTTAAGGGTTATGAAGGATGATAGGAATCATGTTAATTTCACATGAAGGATTTCTTGGAAGTTGTGGCTTATTCTGACTTTTGTTTCATGAAGCATCGGTATCATAAACATTTTATCATAAAAGCTTTTGTTCATAATTCATAATAAGAAGCACAGAAACCACAAAGCTAATGATGAGAACCACTTATTCAAAAAGAAAATTAGGATGCTATCTGGATAGTAATTTTAACAGATTTTTCTAGTTAATAGCTCATACCAGTTTTGGATTTTCACCTACACAATTATGTTGTAATTTATCGTAATACATGCATTGCAAAACCATTTCCTGACAGGCTGTAGACAACCTCTAAACAGTTCAAATGGGAAACCTCAGATAAATTTTAGTTTCAGAGAATTGTGTGCTTTCCTGAACATTAGATGTGTGGCAGCTCTGAAATTGCTTTAAAATTGGAGTCAATACAATAAATAAAATCTGTTTGGGAACTCACCCAAATGAAGGGGGTTGCAAGACTTTGCACATTTTCCTATAATTTGAACAAAAGTAATAAGAAAATATTACTTGTAGTAAAATGGTTAGAATATGTACCCTGTAAGTTATTTATATGTTCTTAAACATAAATAAATACCCAAATAAATCTGTTTCCAAACCTGTCTTTGTCTTCTTCTTCCATGATCCTCAGTGTAAAATGTCTGATTTTTATGGTGTCATGTATGAATGTGATTTAATCTTCAGAGAAAAGGGTCAGCTTGATGACATGCTCTGGCCTCTGAGGTTGAAGTAGCAGCACTGGTAAGAGAAGTGAATGCTGTGATTTGGACCAGCTTGTCCTTCAGCATGACGACTCACACACAGCAGTCTTCTGAGGGAAGCCCAGGGACTGCAAACATATTGTCTGTATGGAGGTTAATGTTCCATGGCATAATGTTTGAGATAAGGAAAATGAATGTCATCAAAACTAAAACTGAGTAGAAATTATCCCCGTGGCTGTCATCCAGTGCAGCAGCAGCAGCCTTCAGGGGTCTCGTTTACTGGCTCTTGGATCTTGTAAAGGGCGTCAGCAGTGACGGGACTCATTTCTGACATGTCAGCACTCAGGCATAAATATATGAAATAAAATAGTTATGCTGGCGTTTTAGAAGTTCAGAAATATATTTGTTTAAAGTTCTGCATTATATTTTCCTTCAACACAAGCAAGAAAAAATAACACGCAAACAAAAAATAAAACGAGAAAAGAAATGAGTATGAGCATGAAATAATTATTTTACAATAACTAACACAGGCATATTGAACAGGGAGGGAGTTTTTTTGTTTGTTTGTTTTTTTTCCAATACGGAGGGTACCCAGAAAGGTAAAGTGTCATCCTTTATGGTCAAATACAGACAAAGACAAGGAGGCTGCATAAAGGTCTACATATATGGTGTTGATGTCCATATCCTGATTAATCCCACTATAAGTCTGGATTGCAAACACGGCTCCATCAGTCTTATAGAAGTGCAGGGAGGTTATGACTTTGGTCAAACCTAGAGGAGCTTGAAGACACTTGTATACCACCAATAAAAAAAAAGACCTTACTTGCACAGTCAGTTTACTAAATGTGACTTTGTCCAGGCTTAGTCAGGTTTAGCCTGACAATAGATCAGAGAGTTCAAACCAAGAGCCGCCACCTCTTGACACCTTCAGATATTTCACCAACACTTTAAGAGGCAGATCAATGGGGTTCACAAGCTACCTCCTGATGAACAGGACCATACAAATACAAGTTACAATGAATTTACCATAAAATCTAGTTGTCACACCTGACCTGACACTTTGTAATCCATAGCAAGTGGATCTGAATACTCAGTAAAGCGACAGCAGGCTAATTGTTTCTCTTCTGTGTTTTGGCCACTAGGTGTCACAGTCTGACAACACTGCACACTGTCCTGGTCCTTTTTTTGAAGACTGAAAAGCTCTTTGAAAGTCTGGCAAAATACTCCTTCACGTGTCTTTGATTTTGTTAAAAAAAAAAAAAAAAAAAAAAACCACCATGTCAAATTTGTTCGGATGTGTTGGAGTACAATTCAGACATAATGTAGTTGTGACAGAGGAACACAAGGTTCTGCCAACATTATCCCAAAATAAATTGTACAGCACACAAAGTGTCTCTTACTCAAACCCTAACCCTAATCCAGTGACCAAAGGATGTTCTCTCCAGTAAACACAATTCCTTCCAAGTGGCTTCAAAACCATCCTCTCTTGGAACTGTATCACATTTTGTATTAAAATAGGTTTTTGACATATTTAGCAAAATATTAATTGTGCCTCACAGACCTCACATTTAGTTTTGTATACATAGGAAGTAGTTTCAACAGAGAAGAGTAAAAGTTCACAGAGCTGATCTCCTGAGGTGAACCTCCAGGAAAACATGACTTTGGCCGGATGTGTATGCATGACGCAGGATGCACATGATCCTCTATGTCACTGTTTGTCTTTGGAAGAAAGGGGAGTAGAGAATCATAGGCCCTCAGAGTCAGTGTGAGGAAAAGCTCCAGCTCCTGCCAACAGGCGAGCAGCTGCAGTTCTGCTGTGAGGCCTCACTCAGCAATAAAGCATGGAGGGGCGCACAACCAAAGCTGTCCTCAGACAGGGCAGGCTGCACGTGCACGTGGAGATGTGTATGAAAAGAAACATGCAGGTGTGTGGAGCCTCTGCCTGTATCAGATGTTCCTCTTGCTGTGGAGGCTGGTTTGTCGAGTTAGACTGGGTTAAACGTGGGTATTTCCTGTATTGTTTGGTTGGCAGTTGTGTCATTGTCTGTTTTCCATGTAAGTCTCTTGGCATCTTGGTGTTCCCAAGGTGATCATACACAAACTCTTTCACTGTTAGGCTGAGCCACATCCAGGTATATCTTCCCATAAAACTTTATGACACTAGTCTAGCCATTCTCATTAACAGGTTTGCAGGTATAGGTTGTTGGACTCCCCCCAACTCCATTAGATTATACATATATATGGCTTTATCAGTGCAAAACCAGTGACAAACCCATAGGTGTAATTTCGTTTTGAGCTTTGACAAACACAGTAAAAGAGTTGGGCTGTCTTGCATATTTCAAATAGGAATATTTTCAGATTAGGGTTTCATTCTTTGTTCATGCCTTAATGTCCTCTCGCTTAGATCGCAACAATTTTCTGTAGGTCAATATTTCTACCTCGGTCAAAGGTCAGCCTGACAAAATGCATGCTGCATGTTGTGCAATTTTACTTGCTGCCTTGATTTTAGCGCCTTTGTTCTCTATTTTTGCTTATTTGTTACTTCTTTGTGAAGTGCTTTGTGCATGTGTTTTGAAACATGTTAAATATTTTGTTGATGTTGTGGCTGCTGTTTTATTTAAGACTGATGATTCCAGGATGTTCATAACTAGCTTGATGGTTAGAGGAACTGTCTTTTAACCCACACAACCACTCTGTGATGGTTTGCTCAGCCTTGTTTGTGTTGTCTCATGTCACATGTTGAAACATAAAGTAATATTTATAATATAAACAAATACTTGAATTTGCAGCATAAATACAATATGTGCTATATGTATGTATATTCTATTTTTCTATTTCTATAACCACATATAAAGATCATATATGTACACAAAGTGTGTACACATGCAGATATGCATTGTAAAAACTACTGATCAATATATTCAACTGACACACATAGATAATTATTTACTTGACTATTTATATAGGAAAGGTTTACAGAGCTTCGGTCTCATGGCACAATGAGCCAACATGCACTGAATAAGAGAGTTACATATTTCTTATCAGTGTAATCTGTTGGACACTGAGCATCTCTGCCAAATATCTGGAATGTAAATATCCTGCTCACTTGGATCAAAACTCACTCAGTCCTGCCTCAAACTGGTGACCAACTGGTCAAAGCCTCCCTTTTTTAAACTTTTAGGCTCCTTCTACCTCCCACTGCTTTAACTTGCAAATGACACTTATGGCATGCTGATAGAAGGTAAGTTGGATTGCAGGCCTACACGTGTGGACAGTTATTTTCCTTGACAGCAAAAACCTTTCACCTTGCTATGATGAAACTATTACTGTTCAACCAGCTCTAACTAGGGAGATTTGTTTTGGTGATGCTGGCTGCTGTTTACTGAGAGAAAAGCTTGATCTCTGCCAGAAGGTATTGATCGTTCTGCACTTATTTGAGAATGTGTTGCATAACTGGCAAACACCAAATGACAAATTTAACATAATATTTGCACTAGGTACTATAAATAGCAAATATCAAGATATTTACCAAATTTACACCGCAATAATAACATCTGGGGCCAGGAAAGACTAAAAAAATCTGCAAAACATCATCTTTTAAAAAATAAAACATGCAGTCCTCAAACAACACAGAGAGTGCTAATTGATTGTGAGACTTTTGATACGGCCTGCAATAGTATACTACATAGTTCATGCACTGAACAAGAGAGTAACATATTTCTTATCAGTGCAACCAGTTGGCCACTGAGCATCTCTGCCAAATATCTGGGATGTAAATGTCCGACTCACTGTTGATCAAAACTCATTAAGTCTTGCTAAACTGGTTTCCCATGCAAGTAAAGAGCCTCAAACTGGTGAAAAACTGCTCAAAGCTTCCTTTTTTCAAATTTTAGGCTTCTGCTACTTCCCACTGCTTTAACAACTTGCAAATGTAAAATATGGCATGCTGATAGAAGATAAGTTGGATTGGAAAGTGGATATTTGTTTGTGGCAACCTGTGCCGTCTGTTTTTCAAGTCATGCAATGTTGAGGCTTTAAGATGCAGGCCTACACGTGTGGACAGCTATTTTCCTTGACAGCAATAACCTTTCACCTTGATATGATGAAACTATTACTGTTCAACCAGCTCTAACTAGGGAGACTTGTTTTGGTGATGCTGGCTGCTGTTTATTGACAGAAAAGCTTGATCTCTGCCAGAAGGTATTGATTGTTATGCACTTATTTGAGAATGTGTTGTATTTCTGGGAAACACCAAATAACAAATTTAACAAAACATTTGCATGAGTAGGTACTATAAATAGCAAATATCAATATATTTACCAAATTTACACCACAATAAAAACATCCAGGGTCAGGTAAGACTAAAAACATCTGCAAAACATTTCCTATTAGAAACATACTATGTAGTTCTCAATCAACGCAGAGAGTGCAAATGTATCATGAGACTTTTGATATAAACTATTGATATCGTCTGCAATATCTAGTATAGTATAGTTTAGTGTAGTATAGTATAGCACATGCATTGAATAAAAGATTTACATATTTCTTATCAACCTGTTGTCCACTGAGCATCTCTGTCAAATATCTGGGATGTAAATGTCCTACTCACTGTAGGAGGGGAGGGCCAACACCTATTCAGTCTCCCCAAACTTCCCATGGCTCCCACTGGCATGGCTTCCCATGCCAGTCAAGAGCTTCAAACTGGTCAAAGCTTCCTTTTTTTAACTTTTAGGCTCCTTCTACCTCTAACTGCATTAACATGCTTTAAGATGAAGGCCTACGTGTGTGCACAATTGTTTTCCTTGACAGCAAAAACCTTTCACCTCGACAGCGAAAACCTTTCACCTCAATATAACAGAACTATTACTGTTCAACCAGCTCTAACTAGGGAGATTTGTTTTGGTGATGCCGGCTGGCTGTTTACTGACAGAAAAGTTGATCTTTATTAGAAAGTGTTGATTGTTCTGCACGTGAAAATGTGTTGCTTTACTGGCAAACATCAAATGACAAATTTAACAAAATATTTGCAGGAAGAGGTGCGATAAATAGCAAATATCAATATATTTACCAAATTTGCACTGCAATAATAACATCTGAGGTCAGGAAAAACTAAAAGAAATCTGCAATCATCTTTTAGAATATAAATGTTCAGCCCTCAAACAACGCAGAGTGTGCAGATTGTGAGACTTTTGAAATAAACTATTGATATTGATTGCAATATTTAGTGTAGTAAAGTATATGATAGAGTACAGTATAGTACAGTACAGTGCAGTATTGTCACGAGAGGGTGGCCTACTTGCTTTTCAGTCAGTTAAAAATTTCCTTTGTCAGCATGTGCGGACACCAGGGTGAACCCATACGCCCTGTCTCGGTTGTTTTCGTACCATTGCTGTGCGCTTACATGCCTTACTATGCTTATCATTAAGTTTCTTAGAAGTATGGTTTCTGTTAGCGCTCCTCCCCTTTGCTATTCACAGCGGCCTCTCGTGACGACAGAGCTGCGTTTCTGGCTGTCCAATCACGCGCAGGGGAAACGTTCAGCGTTACTATAAATCAAACGTGGATGCAGAGGAGACGATAGGAATGAAAAACAACCGTAAGCATCAAACAGACGAGACATCCACAGGCTTTGTCAGTCTTTTTATCTTTTTCTTCAGTTAACGTAAGGTGAGTATTTTCAATTACATTTGGAAGCAAAGGGATGTTTTCTGTTGCCTTGGTTCTTTTCTGCCAGGCGATGAACTCGTATGGTCTTTGTTTTGGCCTGCTGCTGAAACTTTCTTATGTTTTCCTGTGTTTGGTTTATTGTCGTCCTCTTGTTTCAGTGTTAATGTAGCGTTGTTGATGTTTTGCCAGCGCTATTTCTACACAATGCATGAGAGACAGCTGCAACCTGTGGGCATGTTGTTGGCTAGCATGTTGTTTCACTTGTTTTGACTTCTGTGTGCTCTTACAAAACGCCTTGTATTAAAGCAGAAAAAAATTATTCTAGAGCAAATGTCCTAAACTGCCGGCTTTATCTTTTAATCGGCTGTACCAGCCACTGCCCATTGTGTAGTGTTTGTTTTTTTGGCTTGTGGATTTCCCTCGTCATTATATGGCCCCTTTGTGTGAACCTTGTTTTGTTGTGGTTTCATGACCTCTTCTGTGGTTTGTCATAAGAACATTTCTGCATCTTGCTTTGACGGAAATGATGACACCAGTTCTAACCCACA
The DNA here is from genome assembly GCA_900302615.1 of Holocentrus rufus. NCBI lineage: Eukaryota > Metazoa > Chordata > Actinopteri > Holocentriformes > Holocentridae > Holocentrus > Holocentrus rufus. Next base: position 54,278 of record OMLF01026416.1, on the reverse strand, counting down.
AGAATTGTTGCTTCACTGAGTGCTTTGTTTGAGGACTTTGTTCTTAACAGAAATGTCATCTCCTCTCTTTGCTTTACAGGCTTTTGGGTCAAAATGGCCACTTCAGCTAGCGCAAAACTGAGCAAAGCTATCAAGCAGCAGTACATGAGTCTGCCTCAGGGAGATAAGGTCCAAGCCATGTATATCTGGATAGATGGATCTGGAGAGGGGCTGCGCTGCAAGACCAGAACTTTGGATTCTGAACCCAAGTCCATTGAGGGTAAGATTTTGCTAAATCTGCTCAGTGCAGGACTTTATTATTTTATAACAGTATGCATTGTAACATTGTTGAAGAGATTTTAAAATCTTAAAATATATTTTTTTTACACTTTCAGATCTTCCTGAGTGGAACTTTGATGGCTCCAGCACCTACCAGTCAGAGGGCTCCAACAGTGACATGTTCCTGATACCTGCAGCCATGTTCAGGGACCCGTTCAGGAAAGACCCCAACAAACTAGTTCTCTGTGAAGTGCTTAAATACAACCGAAAGCCTGCAGGTAAGCATTCGCCAGTGAAAAGGAGCATTGTTTTGGGTTTGGGTGGAGCATTCTTCACTCTTAGCTTATCTCCTTTTTTGTTCCAACAGAAACTAATCTCCGTCAGGGCTGTAATCAAATAATGAGGATGGTGGAAAATAACCACCCTTGGTTTGGCATGGAGCAGGAGTATACACTCCTTGGCACAGATGGACATCCTTTTGGTTGGCCTTCCAATGGCTTCCCTGGTCCTCAGGGTGAGTTTCTGTCTCTTCATACTGCTAATGGAAAGATAATACACAACATATCCTAGAGTTTGGTTGGAATCCTAACATTTTGTGTCATTCTGTCTGAACAGGGCCCTATTATTGTGGAGTGGGAGCAGATAAGGCATACGGGCGAGATATAGTTGAATCCCACTACAGAGCCTGTCTGTACGCTGGCGTTCAGATCTGTGGAACCAATGCTGAGGTCATGCCAGCTCAGGTATTGTGCTTTTGTCTTTTTAGTTACACACATTTTTTCCTATAAATAGATGTCTGTTTTGCTACTCTATATTGCGAGTAAATTCAGCCTATAGTCAGGTCAAGTTTTTACATTTTCTGTTGTAAATACCTATGAGGTGGCTCCTCTTCCTGAGAAATTCAGTGCTACACAGGAAGTGATGCACTTTTATGTTTAACAAAACAACAGCAGTTTACTTGGAGGAGATGTAAAACAGAATAAATTTAGGAGCCCACAGTATGTTTGGCCTGTGCTCACAATGGCTGCAAAACACCAAAGCAATGACTACTTACCACCAAAGGTGTCGCCAAACTCAAGAAAAACAAGAAACCGTGTAGTTTGGATCTGAAGTTGCAAGTTGTTTCTGCCTCACTTTAATATCCTGTGTCTTGTTTCATTTCAGTGGGAGTTCCAGGTCGGGCCTTGTGAGGGCATCAACATGGGTGACCATCTGTGGATCGCTCGCTTTATCCTTCACAGAGTGTGTGAGGATTTTGGTGTGGTGGCGTCCTTTGACCCCAAACCCATCTCTGGGAACTGGAACGGTGCTGGCTGCCACACTAACTTCAGCACAAAGGAAATGCGCGAAGACGGCGGATTGAAGTAAGGATGTGTTCTTACTTACAGTGCATTACCTTGCTGTCATTTTAGATGATTTCAAGTGTTTTCATGATCGCATTTTGTGCTTTACAGAGCCATTGAGGATGCGATTGAAAGGCTGGGAAAGAGGCACCACTACCATATCCGGACCTATGATCCCAAAGGGGGGCTTGACAACGCCAGGCGTCTGACCGGTCATCATGAAACATCAAACATCAATGAGTTCTCAGCTGGTGTGGCCAACCGCGGAGCCAGCATCCGCATCCCTCGCGCGGTGGGTCAGGACAAGAAGGGCTACTTTGAGGACCGCCGCCCGTCTGCCAACTGTGACCCTTACATTGTCACAGAGGCACTGATACGCACATGTTTACTGAAAGAAGAGGGGGACGAGCCCACAGATTACAGCAAATGAAAACCTAAAGACTGATTCCCAGCTCTCAGAAGCTCATATCTTAACACATAATGTGTCATTGCCAGTAGTTTTTGTGTAGCCTTTTCTAATGCAATACTTTGTGGATTAAGCTACACATTTTTTTTTTTCTTATTTTTACTTGATAAATGAGATGCGGTAAAGTTTTTGTGGAATTCTGTATACTGTGTAGGAAAATATTTGTATAGATTTACGCAATGTTTTCCATGTGCTAACAATTACACTGCCAATAGTCCAACAGGATTTTACTGTTGAGCTTGTAACTCAGACCCAAAGGCATTTGAATGTGTGTTTGTTTTGTTTTTCTTAGTACCTATGTGCCTTTTGTCACAATGGTGGTTTTTTGCTGTGGCAAAGTAGTCCTGTTTTATGTAAACCTCTTTTTTTATATTTACATTTTTTTTACAATGCATGTGATAATGAAATTTCAGAAACTTTAAAAAAAACTTTAATAAACATTAACATTTGTACAACTGACTTGCGTTGTGTGACTTGACTGTGTACGTTAAATGCCTTCTTGCATGATTATACAGTATTTTAAGAAACCTGAGAGTATGTCATGTCAAAACTATTAGTCAATATACAGAAGATCTCTGAAACGTGATGAGCATTAAGGGAAATGCAATGTAATGCCCAACAAATGGTCATTTATTAAGTCACACTGTGTCCTCCTCATTCAAACAGCTGACTATACTCCAGTGGTTATCGTTGCTGGGAAATTTGAACACGAGATCTTGGGGAACGCTTTGGCCACTGGACCAACTGTTTCCCTTAAAGACAGTTCCAGTGACTAAGCGATCGTACGGATGAGGCTGACTTGGCAGGGTTTTGTTTTGCTACAGCATCAGTCACTTCAAAAATAGCACGTTTCACGTCCTGGAATGTTGTTCTGGTAGACGTCTGGATGCCCTCTGACCCAGTTCTTAAAGTAGGTCAGCAAAGAAATCGGAGGAGGGGTTGATATTCCTCCAGACTGTAGGCAAACCTGAGAACCTGACATGGCATTTCACCTTGGAGCAAATTAGAGAGTATTAAGTGTGCTGCGTAGAAGCCAATGGAAGGCTGGTAGTTGGAAAAGCCTTTTGGTGAATTCAGTGGGTCAGCATCCAACTGGCCGTCAGTGGAGATTTCCTCATGAACATACGAATATTTTAATCTACACACTGCATACATTGCACTTTTTAAATATATGTGCTGCAGCCCTCATTGTCTTTCCCAGTAATTGAAAACAGCTGAGGAACGCCTTCTTCTATAGGGCCCCTCCTTTTGAAAATGTTGTTTACCAACCTCAGGGAACCAAATACAATACCCATTTATGCAATGCAGTCTGCAACCATTTAGCAGTGTTATGACTATGTCAAGTTTGGTTTGGCAATTTTTTCTCACAGAACACACAAAAAAATCATCTTCAAGTTGTGCACCTTGTTTTTTTCGTGTGAGTTGCTGATTTTGATAACATGCTAGTTTTAGATTATCTGAGGAACAAATCATTGGTATTGGATTAAAGCTTGTAACTTCATGGGTCAATATTTTAGGAAATCAGAATTCAGACCAATGTTCCCTAGCCTGAAGTTTCTTTTCAGCCTGCAGGTCATGAGCTGAGCTCATCCGAGTGGTCTCGTGATGAGAGGGGCTGCTCTGTGAATGTCTGACATTCAGGCTCCTCAGCAGTCATGTGTCTTGTTAAAGTGTGCTTGAGCGAGATAATGAACTCTTGCCCAGATTTTGTTCCTGTCTGCAGCAAAACCCATTTTTCACCCCATAATGTGAAAAAAGTACCCAATATAGAAAAAAATAGTGACTAAATGTTCTCAAGGCATCCATTTAAATCACATCCTAGCAATTACCATTCTTTTCATTTCCTTTAAAGGAATCTTTAAGATCCTCTTGCTATTCCTGTCAATGCAGACTGCAGGCTGCACTTGTACTGACATGAAATCCATAGCCCCCAACATATACACACGTGCAGTTGCTGCATGCACACTCACACAAGGTTTGGGCTCCTGTTCATACTTGTCTCCTGTTCCATATACTAAGTATTCAGACCCCCCTCACTTTTTTCACCTTTGTTATGTTGCGGCCTGATGCTACAATCGTTTAATTTTTTCTCTCATTAATCTATACTCAGTAGCCCATAATGACAAAATGAAAACAGAATTTTAGAATTTTTTTGCAAATTTATTAAAAGGAAATAAGGACATAACATTCAACAACACTTGAAATTTAGCACAGGTACCTCCCATTTCTCGTGATTGTTGCTGAGATGTTTCTACACCTTGATTGGAGTCCACCTGTGGCAAATTAAATCGATAGGATGTGATTTGGAAAGGCACACACCTCTCTATAGCAGGCCTCACAGCTGAAAATGCATATCAGAGCAAAAACCAGGCCAAGCAGAAACTGAGCCATAAGGTCAAGGGAGCTGCCTGCAGAGGTCAGAGATAGGACTGTTGCAAGGCACAGACCTGGGGAAGGCTACAACTCAGGCCCACAGGTTACAACTCTGTGAATGTCCTGGAGATATTTCAGTTTTTTTCTTTTTAAGAAATTTACAAAAAATTCTAAAATTCTGTTTTCACTTTGTCATTATGGGATACTGAGTGTCGATTAATGAGAGAAGAAAAGAATTTAAATGATTGTAGCATCAGGCTGCAACATAAAATTGTGAAGGGTGTCTGAATACTTTGTGAATGCACCGTATGTGTATTCTCTTTTTGTTTTTTATCTGTATGTCTGTATGTTGTTGCATGTTTTTAATCTTTATGATGGGACAAAAAAGTCTTTAGAGGAGATGAAGGAACCCTCAAGATCTGTCTGGTCTGTCTCCACCCTCATCATATTTGTTTGAATTGGTGTGTGATTATTGTTGTGTGAGTTATCAGAATATTGTGCAATGTAGTGAAATGAGTCCAGTGGTTTGAGATGTTAGACAGAATTAAATAAATTTATGGGAATGCTGTTTATTATAGTTAACTACATACTTGTGTTGATTAAGGACAAACATAGTCATTGCAAACACATTTTCTGAAATGTGTACAGCCATGCTTCATCTGTGAATAAATAGTGTCTCTTTTGCATCCATAGTTCCCCTTTCCTTATCCAACAAACCACATATACCTACATCCCATCATATCCTACATGCAGAAATGTGTGGAAATGTGTGACTTCCACAACGGAAGACTATGAGGATTCAAATGTTTTCAAAACGATAACACAGCTGCACAGAGGCAGTGAAACAGGTTCCACTGCAAGAGAAGGACGGCAGCAGGTCAGAAAGGTTCGAGAGGACTGCCGTCCCTGAAGTGACTTCAGGCTGTTGTGGATCATATTTGGTGTCCAATTTGCATTTAATGAGAAGATGACTTTTGAGCAAATTCCACAGAAATCCAATGTGGTGGAACTTCCTAGAGGCAGAGTTTTTGGACCATAAATTGGTCAACAGGACCAGCTGCATGCAGCATGTGTACCAAGTTTCATATTTCTATGGGCAATAGGACAGCACGACTGAGCCTTCGATTTTAGGATCTTATTGGCTTAATTTTATGCTGAACTGTTTGTTCCAAACTTTAAAAATGTGTTGGTAATAACCTGACTTTTTGACCAATTCCTTAGCTACTTTCAAACAAAGTGTAGTCAAGCCCAACAAGTCTGCATAACCGACTAAATCTGGTGACATTCTGACTTTTGGTCCATGACAAGATTCTTGAAGGTTTTACAAAAAATCCGAAATGCTAAAAGGGTTAGCTTTAACAGCTACATAGTTGCCAAGTTTCAGATCTCTCATGACCAACAGGATAGTGGGGCTGAGCCAGGCTTTGGGACATTTTATAGTGCCCTCCACGGTCCTGTTGGTATAATTTTTGTATTCTAGTAGCAGTTGATGCAGCACTAGATATATGCCAAAACTGACAAAAAGTTGATGTATTAACAAGTTAATGGAAAAAAATTGGAAAAAATAAATAAAACAAAATAAATCAACAACAACAATACTACTATTACTACTACTACTACTAATAATAATAATAATAATTGGATAATAATAGGAATTCCACAGGGTAAAAAATGTCCCCTGCTTGGCAGTGCAATCCTAAAAAATGGCAGTCTAAATTTAAGCTCAGACAATGGTGTCAAAGCTTAGACTTGTTGTTATATAAAAACCTAGAACCATGCCAGACTATTACATAACCCGGTCAAGACCATGTAACACAGATCAAATAAATTTGGTCTGATCCGCACTACTGCTTTGATTGCATTAGAAAAGTCAATAAAGGCCAGTCTTACACTCAGTAGCGTCACGCCTATTACATATGAAGTCTTGTTACGTAATCTGAATTGGCCCGTATCAGCTTACAACAGGGACTATTCATAGAAAAACCGAGAGATAAGTGAAGTGCAATTTAATCAGGGAATTAGAGGACGGTCTTGACTTAATCAAATGCCGAAAGTCTGAACACCAAATGAAGCACCATCCTTGGTTGACTTATGTTTAATTACATCACATGAACGCAGCCTCATTTGTTGGCCACAGCCACAACTATCAGCACAATGCAGCAGACCGGCTTAGCATCTCTGCCCCACCCCCACCCATGAGCCCATGCCGTCTCCCCTGTGTCTCCCCTGTGTTTGGGGACTTGTGAAAGCCACCGTAGCAACCCTGGCCTGGGAGTCGGAAAATTGAGCAGCTGTGAAAGCAGAGCCATGCAGTTAAGAGAGGGGCTGGAGGATATATCGTACCGGGAAGGGGGGTCACATTCAAGCCTCCCGCCCCCCCTCTAGCTGAGACTAACGTCATCAGCTCTACAACACAAGTTCATTCTCTGCAGACTGAATTAAACAAACACATGACCGGTTATCATGAGAGGCCGAAGATCTGTCTTGATTCTCTCACATGATTGACTCGGGCCTAAACCTCACATCTTATCTTTGACTAGTTGAGTGAATCAAGTTAATGAGATGCTTGCTTCTGCAGCTGGATGATGGGATAAATCAAAGTGCAGGGTTCAAATTATTTTACATCTAAATTTGGCAGAAAATAACGTAGCCATGTTCAAGACAAGGAAGCTCTTTGTCTGTCTGTGCGTGTCCTGTTGAGAGCAAATCAGCTGTCGTGTTGCACGTGCAGTATGGCTGACCTGCTGATAAGAAACATGAGAGCGCAGAAACGCAAGTGGCATCCACGAAGCCAGTCTAAGTATATGGTCCATGCACATAAACATATGGTGGAAGCACAAATCATTGCCTCTGCTTTACATTGAAAGTGCGGGGATAAAATATATCACATGCGGTTGCAGGAAAAAAAAAAAAAATCAGATTAACCACATATACATTCTGTACACTCAACTTGTTTGATTTTTCATCTCCATCCAACATCATGCCCTGCAGCTCCTTCGTGTGGTTTGCATGTTCAGGATGGAAGTATCTAAAAATGGCCGTTTCTCTGTGTTCTACGGTATCATCTGTTTGTCAGAAAACCCACTTTGGTGCAAAGCTCTCTGTCCACACCCAAAGGGGAGCGGCTCACGTGATGGCTTTCAGGGTGATGAGAAGTTGTTTAAAGTTAATAAGAAAGACCCAAGAGGTGAACACAAATAGCTCCCAGTTTATTGACAATATGTTGTTTTCCCTCTCAAACCTTGCTGTCTTTGAAACGTTTGAACACGGGACAAAGACTTTTTCCACCAGTATTTATGATACTTCCGAATGAAAATGCCTGCTTAGGGGTCATAATTCTTACATTTATTTTATTTCATATTTATTTAACCATGTTAGTCCCGCTGCAGTAAATAACACCATGGAGTTATGTGTTTTATTCATATGGTCCTATGTGTTTGCTCCATTCCTATGTAGAATATAAGCTGCTCTGCATTAAAAGTCACAGCTAACATGAGAAGTTGTAAACATGAGTCAAGACTTTACCTTTTTCTTCCCAGCGCCTGTGGCTGGCAAGGCCAGTCTAGGCAGCTCCTCCTTTTTTTTTTTTTTCACTCATCCTGTTTTTCTGAAAATCCCGGTGTCAAATTGCTTGCAGCCAATTGGGACAAAATGTTCTCTAACTCGTGTATTTGCGCTATTTTGTTAGATTAGTGCGCTCCCTGATGATAGTTTGCAACACTAAGTTCTGAATAAGATGACCTTGCCCAACAGGTTTATTTAGGTGCCTGATTAATTCACAGAGCATAGTTTTTGCCCCAGGTGGAATGACTAATATGTTACGGAAAACTCCTCTTCAGGTAGTTTTTTTTCTTTGATTGCATTAGATCATCAATAGGTTTCAAGGAAAAGTGGGTCAAAGAAGGTGTCAGTTATTTTCCAGTGGACTTGTTGACTGCGTTTTCTCTCCGGACCCCTACGATTAAGACTCCTCAGTTCCCTTGTTTTGTTTCCTTCTCCCCCACCCGTTAAACCCCATCCTGCCGTTTACAAGCCCCCATTCTTAGACCTTTAGCAACTGTGAAGGTAACATCACCGCCACTCCCACAATGCCAATGGAATTTTACAAAGGTCAAAGGGGTCAAGGCAGGAGCCACGCACAGAGCCTTCACATGGCCCTGCTGCAAGTTAAAAAAAAAAAAAACATTTAAAATGACCTCACAACACTGGAATTAGGTCAAAGAAATCTATAGAACAAACTTTCATTTTATATGGTGGCTATTTTTTTTTAAATTAAAATGTCATCATTGCGTTTCTTTTATATTCTTTCGATTTTAGATTTTTTATCTATTTAAAATTTTAATTTTTTGCTTGTTTCTTTTTTTTTCTTAACAAGGATGGCCTTAGCCTTGTTAATGTATACTTGAGCCTAACAGGCTGTGCTCAGTGAGAATCACTCGATCAGTTAGCATTTTGTTGTGAGAGAAAACAGCCTGAGGCACATGTACACTGGCCACTTCTGTTTACCTCAAAGCCTGAGGTCACCTAAAGACAGGATAGTGCTGATTTAGTGTTTCCTTGGTTTGTGCAAGCTCCTGCAAGTTTGAGATATTTCAAAAATAAACAAATAGAAAACTAAAAGTCTACGTAAAAGTGTGTGGCAGCGGCTGCATAACCTCTGAGCAAAGGGTCTTACATGGAGCAAAACTAATTCCTTCCTCCTAATTTCTTTGACTCCATTGCGTGATTATTGTTATTTATCTAAATTATTAAAAGAATGTCAGAAGGCAGCAAAGTGACGTAGTGAGTAAGGGGACGCCTCATAAACACAGAGTCCTAAGTTCAAGACCCCCATGACAGCAAGCATGTGCAGCCCACAATGAATCCCTATCAGGTCCAGGGTCACAGCTGACTTCCCTGAGGAGGGGGCAAGCAGAAAGACACATGAGGGTTTTTTTCTTTTTTGGCGGTGGGTGGGGGGTGCAGGGGGGGTTGGACTAAAGTGCAATGCTTTGCAAAGCATTTCTTTCCACTTTGTTTAGATAGTGCACTCGAGTTATCTTGTCAGTCACGCAAAACTGCTGTTTGTTTGTTTACGTCTATGTAGGCCCATGACCAACTTTCCCACCAAGATTTGTGCAAATCTGTCCAGTACTTTTTGAGTTCTTCTGCTGACAGACTCACAAATGGACGGACAAGTGGTATTTCATTTGTATAATGAAACAAAACATGTTATGTTTTATTGTAACACATAAATTGAAAAGCATATATACAGTAGTAATAGGCTATAGGAATCATATTTAAGTACTGTATATATGAAGTGTATGTGTGCATTTTCTCCACAAATTAGTTAAAAGGCAGTGTGATGTTTATGTATAGTGGATGATGTTTGTGAGACTGAATGTAAACCCGCCAAAGGCAGCAACGGCCACAGCTGTAGAGTAGAGCGCTGTGGAAAATTCCAAGATTGGGTATGTTCTCAATTAAGGCAGCGGGGTGGGCAGTGTCCCGTCACCATGAAATTCAGGAACCAGCCCCCGCATGACTCTGCACTTTTTCAGCTCAGTGTGCCAGTGGGCTGCGTATCAACGAAGAATTCATTCATGTCACACGATTCATTCAGCCTACATTTCCTCAAAATGATCTAATTTCATTCATGGTCCTTACACAGCGCGTCTACTCAGCTAAGTGATCCAAGTGTGATTTAAGTTACTCTCCCTCCAACTGTACTTTGCTTGATGAATAGAAACTGTGTAACTTTGCATATCGGTGACGTAAAATCAAGTGAACAGTACTTGCTTGGAGCTTGAACACAAACTTTTCAACTTCGCTGTAACCATGTACATGTTCTTTCTTTGTGTTTTTTTTCCCACTTTCCTGACTTGGGGTCTGGGAGAAACATAAACACACAGTAAACTAACAAACCCCAATTTATTTAATCACAATAGGGACTTCCTTGGTGAGACTTTATAGACTGGAGGTTAGCACAGCTTATGCATCCGGGTTGTAATATCACTGTGCACTTCAACAACAATCCACTGCAGCTTTGTTGTGACAGCTTCAGACTGAAAAATATATTAGCCTGCATCATGAACATTTTAAATCACTTCCCCTTTTCTTTTTTTAATAGCAATTATGATGCTACACTTGCAAAGACAGGCCTAAATGGGCTGTGCGTAGAGGAGTTGACTTGTGGCATATCAAAGATGTGCATTGTTGTTAATTTGCATCAGCTATGCTTTTCAAACTAATTTTCATGAGTCATAACATCGCCTGAATAGATACTGTTAAGTTAATAAGCAGATGAAAACCCTCCCAAATTGGCAAATGTGCAGAATAATGCATGCCCAGTGCATAGTGAGGTTATGTAACTACAGCAGATAAACAAAAAAGTACAGAAAAAATAACTTGAGTATTCATGCACTGTTGTAAGTCATACTGTTGGGCATATAGGTACAGTTAAAGGCCTTTTTTTATTTTAGCATCACCACAGCTGTACTTTTACAGGTCATTTTATTTAATGAATTTCATTCTAAATGTCTATTTCTAGCAATTGTTGTACTTCAGTTGGTCATTTTTTACATGATGGATTGATTCCCAACTTTAGTATCACATCATCCAAATGCAGTGACTGGAAATACAACAGTGCTGGCCAATATGTTTTGACACCTTTCACTGGTTCACTGGAAATGAGATTACGTAATATGGTCGTGTGGAGACAATTCCACAGAACTTGAGACCTAATAGATGCACACCTTCAATTCATTGGTGGACTTGAAAAAACAGCTCTGGAAGGCAGATCTGTTAAGAGTGTAGAATTTCACTGTAGTTTGTTCTCCGGGGAAAATCCGGTGAATGCAGACTGGAACATCCCAGTCTATCCCTTTAACTGAGAACTCTCTCTCACATGAGCTTCTCAGTTACTTCACAGTAAGCCGGCCGCTCAGTCACTTAAGTCTCTCCAACACGGTCTCTTTCGTGGTGCCTTAGGTGACTCCTGCTGCAATAATAAGTGTGATAGAACCGTTGAAATGATGTGAGATGAGAAAACTGTATCAAACAACCCCAGTCACATAAGCACACAGGTTGTACAGCCTGGATGAAGATGTTACGGCTGACTTTCAATGCTTACTCATCGAACAGTGTGGCAGAGCTAGAGGTGAAATATAGGGATATGAGGTCCTCTTCTGACAATAAAGTGTACTACATCTTATTTATTCAGGACTCAGAGAACAAAAACTTGGCTGGCAAGCAACTGTACAAAATGTTCCGCCAAGAAGATAGTATCACTCGGAGGCCATTCGACATTCTGAGTATTTATACACGACACCACCACACCAGTGGATATAGGTCAATTCACTGTTTCTAGGAAAATGTTTCAGAAATGATCCACTGTTTTTCTTTTCTTTTTCTTCAAAAACAATCTTCTAAGAATGTATTACAGTTCTTTTTGCTTATTCTTTTCTTTCCCTTCCCATGAAGAAATCCACTTCTGTTGAACCAAGAGAGGTGGTCCAGCTGACCATAGTCCTGGTTCTGATTCTGTTGTTGTGGTTCTGGTTCTGGTTCTGATTTTGATTCTGGTTCTGATTTTGATTCTAGGTCTGGTTCTGGTTCTAGTTCTGATTTTGATTTTGATTCTGATTCTGGTTCTTGTTCTGGCTCTTCTTCTTCTTCTTCTTCTTCTTCTTCTTCTTCTTCTTCTTCTTCTCCTAGCCAAGATACCCTGTCCCTGAAAAACCCAGAGCAAGCATTTGGAAAAGTTCCAAATCACCCACTACTCAGCCAAGACAAATAACAATCGGTCAGATAGTGCTGCCCTAACAGGCAACTGTACTGTTTAGCCAATAGCTTCTGGGCCATCAAATTATCCTCACATCCCCCTACTACATCGTCCCTACCTCAATTCTTTAACTCAAGACCAATCAACTGCAAACTCAGGAAATTTTACACATTTCACACAGCATTTACACATTTCCTGGGTTACCATCACCTAGTGTTTTGAAAATCCAAACCATTTGGCCTTGGTACACAAATGCAGTTTAACAGTAAAGACATGCAAAAAGGAAGTGAGGCATAAATGTTTTGTGTTAGAGCAAAACGTGAAATACATATTGGACAGATCCCCAAGTATGACAGGTCGTAGTTGGTCACGGCCTATAGCGCCATCTTC
>OMLF01026416.1:29196-41666 GCA_900302615.1 Holocentrus rufus | reverse complement strand
CCAGCCAACCTTGCAATAACAGCTGTTTATATAAACTCTAGTTCTGATTTTGATTTTGTATATACATATATATATATATATGTATATATATATATATACACATACATACATACATACATAAACAGCTGTGTGTATACATATATATAAAAGTTATTAATCTCAACTAATTTTATACTTCTGCCTATGCCATCTTTGTATTCTTATGAATGAAGAAGTTAATGGAGAAGAGGCAAAGGAAAGGAGACTTTCTATATACCGCTAAATGGTGTACTCCAAAGTACACCATTAATGCTGACAATGAGCGAAGATGGCGGTATAAACAAAGCGTGAGGCGATTACACAACACTGTTGTAGCCCTCCTATATGGCACCTCAAAATGAGTCACATTTAGTCATGCACCAATAGCACCACCATCAGGACAAATTGGCAACTTTCAAAGTCACAACATTTCGCCTCCGGTTGACTAGTAGTGAAATGTCTCTCTGAGATACAGCTTTGACATGACATTAATGAAGGTTCTGTTACATTTACGTCTAATAGAGTCCTGCTATTGCTCACTGGAAAGACTCGGATGCACTTAAATGGAACAGAAATTTAATTAATGCCATTAGTAACACCTGTGTTTACCTGCTATTTTTTGTCAAAATGGCTGCTGTGAGAAAGGTCTGTTATGTACAATGACCGGTTGATTTTGCGTTTTCTTCCTGAAAATTCTTCTTCTGCTGCTTTCTCCTCTTCGTATTGTTGTTGTTGATGTTAATGATTATGTTGATAATGACTGAATAGCCTACAGTAGGCTACTGAGCAAGGCTGTATTCCACAAAACATTCGAAAATTAACCACATAAATATGGAAAAGATTATGCCATATCCTGGTTTTCGCTGCTATTACAAACACAACCTGAGCAGGAACATGATTCAGTCAATCATTGATGATTGATAGGCTAATAGGTCGGCAGGTCCTTTAATGGTTCTTAGGAATTACTGAATCACGTCCCAATTAAACACTGAGTGCACAAAACAAATTTTACTTCTAATTAAACAATTAGTAATAGCAACAGCAAAGCAATTAGACTACTGAACATTTGTTTTTTGTTTTTGTTTTTATTTTTGTTTTGTTTTTGTTTTGTTTTATTCAGTTGCCCCGCCGTTTATAAAAGTGGACCTAAAACGGAATAAAACTAGTAAAATGTAAAACTTTGAACTTTGAATTAATGACAGCTGTCATGAAAGTACAAAACTACGTTTTTAGAGTCGGAACAACTACAGTGAGTTTGCCATATACGACACACTGCAGTCGCTATGCACAAACAGGTGCTAAAAAGCAGGTAAACTGAGACAGACAGTAAAAGTGTCATATCTATTGCTGACTGTAGGGTAGATATTTGACTCAGAGACATCTCACTTTTCTGCTGCCAAACTCCGCCCATTTGTGCCACTGGGTGTCTCCCGGTCGACCTGCACAGAAGGGGGTCTTAGCCTCAGGGAAGCCCGCAGTAAGCCACTGTGCATTTGTGAAGAACGACTGCATGATGTCTACGTGTGTATCAGTTGTTTATACGAAGATAAGCAAGAACTCTGGTGGAGCACCTTAGATATTAAGGTTTGGGATTTCAGTGCCATCTGACGGCAGGGTGCAGCAATAGGCTTCTGTGTAAGATATTTTCTCAGATATTGATGAGTGAAATAGCCAGCATCTAGTGGCAAACATGTCTATAGGAAGGTGATAAATTATGTGACTGCTGTGTTTTAAATGAAATGATACATTAATGCGAAATATAGAATGATAACTTTGATTTACAGCTTGTGATGTTTTGCTTTGTTTTGTTTTTCAGGCTCTTTCAGGGAGGACTACAGTCCTTGTGCAGCTTGAAACTCATGCATCTGATTTCATTCACCACTGTAAAGTTGAATATGGCTGAGGAAATGTGCCCACAGATTTCTGACAAGGTGGTTGGTAAAATGTATATTTCAAGAAGAAATATGAGGAAATATCAGGAGAAGTATCATGTCACTCATATCCTCCCAGACAGCCTGACCATCAGTAATACTCATAATCTAAAGAGTGATTCTTCAATTGGTAATAATGATACCACCTCAATCTCTGGCAGTAATGACACTGGGATGTTTTATCTTAACCCTCAAACGCCGAACTGGACTCTTGCAGAGAAGTGTGCTGACCTTTCACTGGCAGGCGAAAGGGACGCTTGTGATGGCCAATGCACCTCTAATGAAGTACAGTTGGACACTGTGCAACAGGAGGGAAACAGCTGCACCAAAGACCTCAAGTGTCATAAGATACAAAGTGATGATTCAGCTAGTCAGAGGGTTTCTAAATTTGAGGAGCCAAGTGCTGACTCTCAGGGATGTTCCCCAGATGGAGGTGTGAGTATGGAGGAAAATGGAAACAATTCTCCCATGAAGGATGTAATATTATATGATGCCTGTGAGGACGGCAAGCTGTCTCGACTTTTTGCAGCCATGAAGAAGCGTAGCAGTGGGCTTGACACAGAGCAGCGCCCCTACAAGTGCCCGCACTGCCACTGGGCTTTTAAGAAGTTTTGCAATCTGCAGAGCCATTTAGATACACACAGCGGCCTGAAGCCACATGTGTGCGATGTGTGTGGCAAGGCATACTCTCATCAAGGCACGCTGCAGCAGCACAAGCGTCTGCACACTGGTGAGAGACCATATCACTGCCCCTTCTGTGTCAAGACTTATATCTGGTCCTCGGATTACCGGAAGCACATCCGCACACACACCGGCGAGAAACCCTACGTCTGTGGTACTTGTGGCAAGGACTTTGTGCGTTCTTCCGACCTCCGGAAGCATGAGCGGAACATGCACACCAATGACAAGCCCTTTCCATGTGCACACTGTGGCAAGACCTTCAACAAACCACTTTCCCTGCAGCGTCATGAGCGCAAGCACCTGGGGGAAAGGCCTTTCTGTTGCCCCGACTGTGGGAAAGCGTTTGCTCTGGCCAGTCGTTTGGCAGAGCACCAGAAGATTCACAGAGGGGTGCGCCCGTACGTCTGCTCAGTGTGTTCCAAGTGTTTCACGAGGTCTTCTAATTTGCTTGAGCATGAGGCCATTCACAGCGGAGTGCGGCCCCATAAGTGTGCAGAGTGTGGATTGGCCTTTGCCATGGCTTCACGCCTAGTTCAGCACCAGTATGTCCACAGTGGAGAGCAACCATTAAGCTGCGCGGGTTGCAGCATGAGCTTCAACAGCTCAAACACACTGAGGCATCACCAGGAGAAAACCTGTGCTGGCAGGATTTTTGTCTGTGTGCAGTGTGACAAATCTTTCCCGTGTGCCTCAAAGCTTACACAGCATATGCTGAGCCATACGGACAAGAATGTCTAAATCTGTTTGAAGGCAGGTACATGTCCATCACAGCACGTAGTCATTTCTGAGTAGATGATAGAAACTATATTTAATTGCCTTTGAGTCATTAGCAAGAATTTCAAACCTGCACAAACATTGTCAAGAGATTAACTCAAATGACCTGATTGTCATTTGAAATTGCTTTCAAAGATTGCAAGTCCATGACTTCACTGATTTACCAAGTGTGATGCCAGTAGGTACATGAATACCACAAACTTAATACCTCACTTATTTGTATTCTTAACATAGGCCACTTGTCTGTCTGCGTAAGTGATGTCTGAACATTTTCTAAATCTTATTATGCATATGATTTCGTATGAACCCATGTTTCTTGTTTTCTACATAAACATGTTTAGTTTGGATGAGTTTCTTCCAAGAATGGGCATGTAGAGGCTCAAACTTTAATGGACAAAAGGGAACCAAGATTGGGAACCAACACAAGAGAACCCATTTGGTTCAAACTATAATGTGTCATTATGTTATTAACATTTACATTTCTTAACTCTTAATAAATGTTAACATTTTATTGTTACATTAACTTTTACATTTGTGAAGAAGCATGATGTATGTGTAAAGGTGAATCTCAATAAATGTTTTCTGCCAAATAATCATTCTTAAAAATAACACAGTCAGTAAAAGGAATACTCCAACACTTTGGGCAAAATACCCTTTTTCCAACCTATGCAGGCTGCAACAAAATGTTTGATACCATTTTCACCTCTGTACGTCCACTGATTCAGTTCCAATTGTTAGCATTCCATGTTAGCTTAGCATAAAGACTTGAAATCTACAGGAGTCAGTAGACTACCTCCGTCAAAGTGAAAAAAATAAACTTACATAAAACTTACAGCAACCCTGAAGTTGTCTTATTTATACAATGTATCGTGTGTTAAAATGAGTGTCGTTTAAGGATAAGTTACATAATAGGTACTATAACTGCTAAATGTGTTCAGCAATTAAAATACCTACCATCTAACTTCTCCATCTAACACAGAGTGAGACAGTTAGCTGTCTCACTGTGGGTAAAAAAAAAAAAGTATTTTGGCCAAAACACTGAAGTATTCCTTTAAATCTATACTTCACTAATGTTTTGCCATTAAAAAAAATTAAATTTACATAATCAATAGTCTATCCAGAAATACATTCTATTTCTGAATAGACTTTTGAGTAAGACAAACAGAACTGATATTATTTAATCTTATAGGTATTTATCATAAGTGCATATGCAAAATGCAAAAAATTTGCAAAACCTCAGGAATACATTTCCCAAAAGCAGAAATGAGTCTATGACCTTGCTCGGGATTTTGTTTAGACTTTTTTTTTTCATTGTAATTTATGAAGTGTGTTGTGGTCTAGCATGCTCTTGGCAGGCTGGAAGTAGAGTGTCCTCATGTCTCTGTCTCAGACTTGGCTCCTGCAGACTAATGGTAAAAGGAGAAGGCACCTGCCGTGTTGTCACTTGCTCTACGCAAAGTGAGAAGCCCCATTTGGGATTCCAGTAATTCTTTGGCAAGACTCATCTGATGTATGATTTATTTTTTAATCATTACAGTGGTATTTACATGAAGACACTGTGGACACCATAATCTGTGGACACTGTGCCATAATCATTAGGCTCGTAACACTGAGAGGTTTATGCAATAAAATAGCATAGATAAAACTATTATTACAATATTATTATATTTCATGTAAACCAATACTGAGCAAAAGCACCGACATACACTGTAATACATAGAGCTTAAAGACATTTGAGATACAAATATATATAGACTCATTTACATCTGAGAACATGTTTACAATGTTACAATGTGGCATATTGTAATTGATCAGCTTGATCTGGAATGAGTTTTACAAAAATATCCTTTGAAAAAATATTCTTATATTTATTACATTATTTATTATCTTGTACACTGATTTTTTTCAAGTTCAGATTTGGCATACCATAGCTTTCAATTGTCTATTTAGGATAATATTTAGGATTTGATAGGACTTTTAAAGAAGTCCCTTGAGTTAATTCCGATTAATAAACTGCATGTCAGCATGTCAGAACTTGATCCAGCGAGTGTCTGATAGGCGAGAGGATGGAGAGAGTTCAGTTAATGTCTTGGCTGCCTGCCTGGCAGGGGTCTACCCCAGCCCTCTTAACCCCCTTCCTCCTCCCACAATATGATATCATCAATCTTGGCAGCATGGGAATAAGAGAATACACTACTGCATTTCTTCTGTGTACTTGTCTTGTTATTGTATTCATGTGTAACTGAAACTAAAACTATGGGGCTTTAGAGGAGGAAAAATATAATGTTGATAATGTTCATTTTCTTCTATAAATTACCATAAAACATGACCACAGTTTGGAATGGATCTTGTCTTTTGAAGGAAATATGTTTTAGCATAAAAAAAGCAGGGGTGTAGTGGGATGGACAGATTTACCTTTTGTAAATATATGTTTAAGTGATGGATATTCTCTTACAGCATGCAGTGTGGATAATTATTAGTGCTCATTTTCTAGATTTTGTGAGTCAGATGACATAATCAGCTGGTGGTCAGCAGCAGCAGAACCATCTCAACCATCTAGCCAATCTCTATTTTTTTTTTTTGTTATATCTCTTGTAATTGAACTATGTTGATTTTATTTATCTATTTTTATCTGTATTCTGATTCCTCTGACTTTGTAATCAGGTGTCTCCTGAAAAAGAGAGCTTGCTGTGGGTATTCCCTGTATAAATAAAGATTTAAGCTAAAAAATAGTGATGTTTATTAGCATTAGTGGATAAGGTTAAATTCCATATACAGTATATAATTGGTAAATCAGGTAAATTCAGATATCCCTAGCCTCAATCTGCATGCACTGCTTATTTTCTGCCATCAGCTCTTATGAAACACACCCCAGCTGTTAAGTTCCTTCAATTTGAGTAAATCTGCTAGTCTATCCAGTGCATTTCTGTAAATAACATGCTGCATGGTGGAAAAACTGGGGGCTCGAAAGGGCATCCAAAAAAAGAAATGTGGGTGGTGGCATGGTGATGAAATCCTGTGAAGTGCCGTGCAGTTCCTTCAAGCTCAGGTTCAGTGACCCTGCAAAATCATAAGAGATTTACAATTACTGCCCATATCTTTGTTGTGGTGCAATGATATTTATATTTATGAAATCGATTTTTACCTGTGATACACACCAGTGGTGCTGACATGGTATCTACCCCAGCTGTTGACCTATGTACAAGACATGGATATATATATAGAGGACTATCATATTTTAACACCATGCTAAAGGAGCTATAACTCAAAATGTGTCTATATGATTAAAATGGGGGAGACACATTTTATGACTGTTCTTTTGGCTAAAATATATCACAAGACAAATTCAGCAAACATTTGAGTCACAGTGTTCACAACGGTGTCACTGACCCCATAGAAGGTCAGTGACCCCAGAAATACCACAAAGAGGGACAGAGGGACAAATATGTAACATATTTATGACTTGTATAGTTGAAATCTCTTTAGAAACATTTAAGATTGAACATCACTGACAATAAATAAATAAATTTTTTTCTAAGTGACACGTCCCATAACTCACCTGCTTTCCTTGAAAAGGGATTGATCCCAGCAGACGAGGGCTGGGATGGAAACATAGCAGGAGACCCCATGGCAGATGGGGGAGGGGGACAGAACCCAGTCGCTGGCACTGGCATCTTAGAAAACAAACAAAATATGTTACTTCAAATAAGACATAAAACATGAATTTAAGACCCAACAAAATATGTTGATGCAATGCTTACTGTCTGAGTTGGGTTGGCTTGCTCTGAATTCTCCTTTACGTCATCTTTGGGCTTTGATTTGAACCATCCACTAAACCATCCTGCCTTGGTACTCTGTACAAACACAAAAAAAAGTATGGAAATTGAGATGCATGTAAAATTATAAAGCATAAAAAAACTCTGCAGCATAAAAAGTTGTGGTTTACCATGTGTTGACATGACACAGGCTCCACTCACCTGTTTTGGTGGGATGTTGGCCGGTTCTGGGATGGTCTGTTGCTTTTGTTCCCTGAGCATTGCATTCATCTGGTCCGCCATCTCCAATGGCACAAACAGACATCAGCAGAGATCCAAGTAACATATTGGAACACTATTATCAATACTGACTTACATCAAAAAGTTACATCCTTAAAGCACATTATTTATAATGGTAAAAATGAAATGGCTACACACTGGCTTCCCTAAATACTGTACAATTGAAACTTCGCAATGAATCTCATTTTAGCAATGATAAATTCTATGCATGCTAATGACAATATGGGCAATGGAGAACTTCAGTGTGTCTGTGATAGTGAGATTAGCATAGTTCAGGTACATGAGTATAGCAGCCTCTTGTATTGATGTCATTCATTGCTCTCAATCCCAGGACTTCTGGATTGGCAAGAGGACAAATGGAAATTTGGAGGTTTTTCGCCGTGGTAAATGCATGAGAAATGTGACGACATCAAACCAAGGCGTCACCATATGTATGTTCCTTGCCTATTCAAGAGTACAAAATATTACAAACATCACTCACCAGTTCTATTCCAGTGGGAGACTCCCCACCTGCAGGAACAATAAAATCAAAGTATCCCACTGAAGCTGACTCCTCACAGTAAGAGTAAATTAATGAACAAATAAAAGAATGAATGCTCTAACATCTTGTACTGTAACATCAGGGCCCATCGCTTACCATCTGTCACTGAAGGGATATCATTGAGAGACAAATTATTGGAGGCAGTGACTTCATTGCTATCCGTGTTATGATAACTGAAGTCTTGGCTCCCAGCCACTGTGGGCACCGGAGGAGCATAAACCACTGTTTGTGGTGGGGGAGAGATGGCCTGTGGCCTAGACGGAGCAACAGGAAGAGAAAAATGTCATTAACATAGTGCCAGGACTGTGTTATGACATCACTTACACGTGTGTGGTAAGAAATTTCATGAATGTGGTTAAATTTTTGGTATAAAGATGATAGAGCATGCTGCTGCAAATTTTGCACTACCAGTTCTGAGCTCCCCTGACGTCCCACGGCGATCCTGTCATTTCCTCATTTTCTCCTCCACCTTGAGGCAAAAGGGTTTCTTGATCTTCAGCACTTCGGTAATAAAGGAGCTCGGGCTCTGGACTCTGGGCCTTTGGATCATCCAAGTCAGATTCTGCAGAAATATCAAAATGAAAGGAAAATCCTTCAACTGTGCAAGTCAACAGTAGATGTGCATGAAAGCAGAGGCACAAAACGCTGTACAAAAAGCTGCTCTCCAGCAACAAGCAGACCATCATGCACATTGTATAAGAAATTATGACCCAAGACTACAAATTACCTGAACACACTTTATTATCCCCATGGACCAAAGGACTTGCCTCAGGAGGCGGCTGGTATGTCTGACCCGTCTGTGAAAAAGCATGTTTAGATACAGACATATAGTTTTACACTCTAAACAATGTATTCATAAAATATTAATAAGTAATAAAAAGGTAAAAAAAAGAAAGCCAAAACATGTTTTAAACAGGAAATTTCAATTAAGCCACCTCTTAAGCTTTGTTTGAATGTACAATAACCATCTTAATAAGTTATTTAGACTCAAATTTATATGCAAAAAAAATCTGCCAATGGAATGAGGTAATCTCATTTGTTTCCAATGCCAATCAACTTTATTTATTTATTTATTTATTTATTTACCTCTATTTATCCAGGGATGGCTTACTGAAATAAGTCGCAATTCTTCTCTAATTTAGACTTACATGTTTATGTCATTGCACTGTACACTCAGCATTGAATTCAGATAGAGGTGAACATTATGTGAAATGAAAGTCATGGTGAGGCTGCTCTTGAACTGTCACCTGTAAGCTGTGGTGTCTTAGGCGCAGCTGTTTGAGCCAGTCCGGCTCCTGTCCATCCCCGCTGCCCCCTGCTTCACTGAACTGGCCCTCCGAGTGTCTCAGCCTCTCTGCCAGCTGAGGGGAGACAAATGCCAAGATAGCATTCATATATATATACCGCACATCCTGTTCATACACTAATTAAATTTCACACATGCTCAGATGAAAGCACTCACATGTGTAAGATAACAGTTATGTTACACGTGCATATGTGTGGGTGTGTGTCAGTGTGTGTGCATGCAGCTGTTTGTGTGTTAATGTGATTGAGGGTGATACCTTAATAACCTCTCCAGTCAACACAAGGAAAGGCTCCTGCTGTCTGAGAAGTGCCTGTGCCACCACCTCACAGTAATGGAAGGCTTGAGAGGCAAGGCCACAGTCCAGAAGTCTAACGGCATACAGGAACTTATACACCTGCCCAAAACATATCAGCATTCATCATCAAACACAATTAAATTTTTTTTTTTATCGCAACTAAAGATATCAATTCCGTCTACAATAATAGACAAAATTTCTACAGCTTTTACCTCACATCACATACTTATCTCTTCAACCCAGCGGGATCCCACAACTGGGACCGGCAACTGTCTTTGCCGGTCCGATCAGTGGATTTGTTATTACAGATGCATGCTGTGCAGCTGAGCTTTGTTCAAACCCACATTATTTTAAGTTACAGTGGAGATCCCAAAGTATCCAAAGATATCAAATATGTCCTGCTGAATTACAGGGAAATGTGTGTGCACAAGACATCTAGATATTTCCCATGTTAGGTAACAGTGCAGCCATAAAACAATGGCATCTTCGATTTGAATATTTCTCTCATAAACATGCTGTAGCTTCAATGAAGTGTTGAAACCAGCAAATAAAGAATGTATGTGACACTGTCGTATAATATGGGGAAAAAAATTAAGGGGAATTTTAAGAGGAAATCTGAGTTCAAAAGGTTTAATGAATTTAAAAGCCTCTATTATACTTGCTTCAAGTTTGGTGAATGGCAGGGGAATGGCAATGATTTCAACACCTGGAAATAGTCAGTGAGATTTATAATAAGTATGTCCAGTACCTGAAAAGAGGGAATTGAGAAGGATTTCCCCCCAAGTGTCTGACAGTACTCAAACAGCTCAGTGCACTGGATGGCAGAGTTTTTGGCGAAATCAAAGAAAGGGAGCCTAGGATGAAATGAGATTAGATGAAACATATTGAAGATCATGGTAAAATCATGATAATGAACATTAGGAAATTTTAATCCTTGTAGTTTCTTTTAATTGCTTTTACTTCTATGCCTTTTAAATAAATGCTTGATTTCAGCGGCAAGTCAACTTGCTGTTCTCAGTCTTGCATTTTCACCAGAGGCATCAAATGATCAACATGGATCCAACTGTTGAGTGGCATCAAGATACAACACAACTCACCTGTGGCTGCTGCCCAGGAGCACCAGCCTCTCTGCCTTTTGTGTGAACCCTCCAAAGGGGGCGAAGGCTGTCAGGTAGCACACATGGGCGGCATGGATAAGGCCTCTGGAGGCTGGGGAAGAGCAACATGAAAAATTGTTTATGTGTCTCAGCAAAAAAAACAAAAAAAAAACAACAATATTCCTATCTGTTAGTCAGTCCATACCTAGTGTGTCCCCCATGGTGATGATAGCCCTTTGTTGTAGGGCGGGATCTCCTGTGTCATTGGAGAGCATAACGGCCAGATGGGGCTTCCAATCTCCCCATTTGTCATTTCCACAACACTGGGCACAGAACATCAAATTCAGACACATTGAATGCCAAAATGCTTTAAAAAAATAACTTGAAGCTGTTGTGACTGAGGGTTTAGTCATGTTATGGTTGAGGTGGTTGTTTTACCGTGGCTACAGCAGGGACTCTACCAGAGAGCAGCTGGAAGAGAGTCTGGAGGGGATCGTTGGCTGTTAGCTGGCCTGTAAACCTGCAAGCGCAAACACTGCGTCATGGCACAGCTTAGAAAACATTGTCATCTACACACTCACAAGGCAGCATGGCATGTTAAGAGTAAAAGTACAGCAAAAAAAATTCACACCACAGCTTGAAGGCATCTCGTCTCCTACCAAGTACAGCTGATATGCCACCCTTGCTATTTCCCAGCCCTCCCCCAGGCATTCCTCAATCCTGTGGCCCCCTCTCAAGTGGCCCGGACATATGGGACATACTGCTGAGGATGCCAAAATAGACTGTAAATGGATTAAGTTACTTGATATATAGTTCTCAGAATCTGTGGTTTAATGATATAGTGTAAATATTTTCTTGTATCAATGACCGTGCCTTTATCACAGCAAAAGCATTCTTTTGGAAATATGCCATGCCGTACATGCCGGTGCCTTATGTGCAGTAATAAACATAGTTAAATTGGACTTACTGAATTCTAGGCCAGATGATTTACACTCACCAGGACAGTGTTAATGGTTTCTCTAAGATTCCCCACATGCAAATATCAGTAATACAGAAGGCAAAATAAACAATACCAGCAGGCGGAAGTAGTCATGACATTTTATGAGCTCACAGAACTAATGGATCAATTGACAGATTAATACATTTTAACCATAGTCATCTTGCAAGATAAAATATATAAAAATATATCATATTTCAAACATAATTTCAAACAGTACTGAGCAGGCCGAGAGCTCTGGTCTCTGCAGTATATTCCATGGTGGTAAAGGTTTCCAAGCCTTTCAAAGCTGATAGAGTGTGGTAGGCGGATGTATCTTGTGATGGCATCGCTCTGAACAGGCAACTGATTTGGAGCCTTGACATTATTCATCTTAGTTTTATACCTAGAATGTACTTTACTCCACACGCATTGCCTAAAATGGAAGCCATAGCCTCAAACTCATTTTTTTCATATTGTGGATTTCTGAAAGGTCTTTGATTTCCTGCCCACCATAACGTCCAAGCAGATCCATGTTCACCAGCTGTCTCGCTACTCAAGGACAGCTCAAACGTGGACCTCTCCGTCACACAGAGATGTATCTGGCTGCCTGGCCTTACAGCTGCTAACTTGTAGACGGACATCTCCCCGTTGTCCAACTATACTCAGATGATATAGCCAACATGGAAACCTGGACAGCCAATTTACACCATGCTAAACCTGATGATATGTCATGCTGGGATCATGCTATAATTACTCTTAAATCCTTACTAGAGATGATCCATCCATCTATGGG
>OMLF01026416.1:9235-23253 GCA_900302615.1 Holocentrus rufus | reverse complement strand
AGAAATAGCTTAATTGCTTTATTTCATTCACTACGCCGTGCTATGACTGAATGAATAACTTTTAAGTTCTTGGTTCCACCTCACAGAGATTTCTACTGTCCAGATACCAGCTTTCCATGAAATTAAAAAAAAAGTGTCAGGCATTTATAAATAACTTTGATCATATTGTTTTGTCTTTATTACCCTTTTGACAATTAAAATGAATTTTGTAACGCAACTTATTGTTGTTTTTGTCTTTGCTGTAAAAAGCAAAATTAATGGGAGTCAAAGGGTTGGTTGACATTTCAAATTATGATCACTACCAATCAGTGTGATTCAACGTGTTATGATTGATTGGGTATTGTTTAATGTATTTGATGAACTACACAACATGGCACGGCATCTGCTGAGATCAGCACTCATTTAGCAGTGTACTCGGTTTCTCCCGGTTTCACTTGTCTTTCAAACGATGAGTAATTGCGTGTTACAGCCACGGGGTGTCGCAATTAACCTGGACCATTTGAGAAACTACGCCTCATTTACATGTGACCAATGGAACTGGTTTATGCAAATAAGCAATGGGGTCCAGACACATTTTCCCACTAGAAGCTGAGGACGAGCCGGCAGTTCTTATTTTAGTCACAATCACTGCACAGTCAGTCAGCTCGGAAGCGACAGGACTGAAACGTCAGGAGCTGCACACCATTTTGCTGTTGGATATTCTGGGACACCTGACCGATCGGATGTGCAATATGACTTTTGAAGAAACCAGTGGAGATAATTCTTCAGAAAAGTACGTTACACTTTTGCATTTGATGCATTGTTTTTTTTTTCCTGAAAATTTTCGCCAGGATGTAAGGTTAGATTTTTATCTGTGACCAACCGTTGATGCTGAATCTCATGGATGGTTCCAACTCTCAGTGGGAAAGAAGGACCATTTGGAAATAACTCGATTTGGACCTATTTTATTTGAATTATTTTTGTTTGTTTGTTTGTTTGTTTGTTATGCGTGCAATGTATTGGTGCTTAATCTGTACTTGAGCAAAAACAGTTCCTTAATTATTTAAGCTATAACCTATAATTATGCGTTTCAAGGTGCAGCAAATACTTGTAGTATAATAAATTTAATATTAACAGCATGGCTCGCATATTTTGTTACTCTTGTGTTTTGCTAGTTGTTTATTTTTGTTAATTATAATGAAACCACTGTCTCCTCAGAATGGAATCGGTGTCAAAAGCATTGGAGGAAGTCCTCAGCTCTGCGTTACCTCAGGGTTGCATCACTGTCGGGGTCTATGAGGCGGCAAAGTCACTGAATGCGTAAGTTAAAACAAGTTACAACATCTAGCTGTAGCTCTAAGTAAAGGTAGGCTACTTAGTGCATGGGATAAATGTCCTTCAACCTGTCATTTCTGTCTGTAAACGTATGTGTGTGTGTGTGTGTGTGTGTGTGTGTGTAGTAGGCTAATTGCAGGGAATAGTGCTCACTAGCTCAGATCATTTCAGTCCCACATTGTGTTTAATTATGTTATCACTCCACACCATCAGATCAAGCCATTTACCCTTTCTTTGTTTCGTTGCCATCAGGGATCCAGACAATGTGGTCTTGTGTCTCCTGGCCACAGACGACGAAGAGGATGTGGCTCTACAAATTCATTTCACCTTAATCCAGGCGTTCTGCTGTGAGAATGACATCAACATCCTGCGAGTGAGCAACATGAGGCGTCTCGCAGAGATACTTGGTGGAGTGAAACCTGGAGGGGAGCCCATGGACTTGCACTGCATTCTAGTTACCGTAAGTGTCATTACTCATGTGTTTACTGTGGCGCCGCCATACGCAGCGCTCACTTCCTTTGGGACTTTTGCAGTTGTTTGGCCCACCTGCAGCTGTGTCATTTTTCATTGGAACTGTGTTGGCGTTCCAAGGGGCATGTTTTTGAGTCACTAGGAATTATGATGACGCTGAAAACAGAAGCAGTTACTCTGGCTTTGTTTACATCCAGCCAAGCACATCTAATCTATCAGGAGCCCCACCTTTGATCTAATTCTAATTGCTGAAAGCCTGTTTAGGGCTGCCATAATACACCTCTGTATGCTTCCTGTGGGGTATTGCATGATACACTTCATAGGAAGAGAAACTCTTTCAAGCACGTGAATGATGATAAATGCAGATTTCAGCCTTTGCACAATCTTTTGCGTCAGTGCTCTCTTGGTACTCACTTCCAGTCCCAGTGCTTGCATGCAATGAACTCCGGCCAACAGTTGTACAATATAAACTATTACTGAGTGTTTGCACATTTCATGAATCAACTGATAGTGACTGAATGTTATTTTCCCTTCTCCAGAACCCTCAGTCATCATTGTGGAAAGACCCTGCACTGAGCAAAGTCAACAGATTCTGCAGAGACAGTCGGTGTTTGGACCAGTGGGTGCCTGTGATTAATCTGCCCGATCGATGACACAGCAAAGACTTTCCATGTATTGTGTGTGTTGGGGAAAAAAACTGCGCCAGACCTGTGTTAACGTCTGTGCGGGACTTGGACGAGCCCCAGAGAAAGGAGGAATAGGATGGGAGGGGCAGAAAGAGAAGATAAGGAAGAGAAACGTTCCAACGACTTTCCCGGGTCAGAGCGGATTTACGAGCCAAGGAAGAGTGACTCAGCATTCTGAGTTACAGGATTTCCAAAGTATGACTGTGCCTTTATCTGTCGAGAAAAAAGCCCTTACGGGAAACTGAATCATGTGAGCAGACAAACACGTGGTGGTGAACTCAAGCACTGGACTGGGAGAGCAGACAGAGAGCCTCAGTTAACAAGACTCCAAGAACTGGACTGTGCTGGAGAGGACCAGTCTGAGCTCTCAGCTTGAGCAATTCCTCATGAAAATGACACCAAATCTAAGCATTTCTTTTAAAGCACATTTATTTAATGCTATTTAGTATTTTAAGACCTGTCACTCTGATCATGCAAAAGGGAAAGTCTTAACAGGTTATTATAAGGGCAATGCAATGTATTCAACTGGTCCACTAACTGTTTTTTATGTATTATTAATTTAATGAATTGTATTTATTTTGCATAGTTCTTAAAGTACTACTTTGTTCATAAGTTGATTGAAATAAATCAAAACATAAATAGTTCTTGAGGTGTTTCTGGCTTTATGATTTTCAGGTACCGCAGGTTTTGCATGCTTGTTGTAACCTAAGAAAACATGGCATGCAGAAGAGCAGTGCATTTCTCATAACCACAGCCCAACTGAAACACACTTCTAGTTCTAGTCCTGGCATGACACTGGTTAGGCTACTGTGTGTATTCAACATATTTCTAGAAGATCATCTCGGCAGCCTATTCTGCAGCTTGCCTTTCTCAGACCTGGTAACAAAAAAGGCAACATCATGCTTTATATAATCTAAATATTAATGTTGCCTCAGTCCCATAGTTCTATTATTGCAGTTTTTTACTTGCAGTAGAAATGATCTCCACCTTTTGAGTTGTGAGTTTATGAACAAACAAACAGCATGCTACACTGTAATTTTGCCACATGATTAATGTTTAAACAAGGCATTGTTAAGATTTATTCAAACCGCAACTATTTATATCTGGGCACTGTGCTAAGATTTGACCTTTGCTTATTTTGTAAATCTAGACATACAGGGGAGGAGCATTCCCACAATTGTTTATTCTGATCCGCATGGTGCATATCACGACAGCCCATTTTTCATGGCCCTCTGCACCAACATTACAAGGGGCTAAATTTACTGCTGACGGCATTAAAAATAGCAGGGAAGCAAGAAAAAAAAATCAGTTTCGAAGTCCCATTTGAAACAGTGCTGTCAGAGAGCACCAGAAGTTATTGGTGCTTGCACAGAGTGGGGAGGGACAAAGCCTCCTGCACAGAGGCTCATGAAACAATGAATGCATGAGTCAGGACTATTCAGGTCTCCGTTGCTAGAGTTGTACAGTACTTTAACTTCATGGCTAAAAATAGTCCCATGAATAGAGGCGCTCCCCTGACCAGTGACAGTTTAACAATGGCAGTACTCCTAATTAACAGCCTGCATACGCAGAAAGACTGACCTGCTGCAGTGATGTCAGTGTGAAGCCACTAAAAGAGCGACAGAGATATTAGAGGACAAGGAGCCTCTCTGGTGCTGCTATCAGCTGCTGTTAAGCAGATAGCAGATGGGGCAGAGAGCTGAGTCAAAATGCAAGCTTGTCCACCCTCACTGGAATGGTATTTTGGGGTGTGATGGTGGGAATATAGGATTAGTAGTGGTGTTAAACTGGCTACAGTATGTAAATGTGGTTAATCATATACACAGAGGTCATACAGATCTTTCCCTCACTTCTGTGAACTCTGTAATTCCCATAGATATGGAAATCTTGCTGCAGTCCCTTCGATAAAACCTTAAAATTATAAAAGTTTTATTAAGTGAGAGTTCTAGGGCATCAGGCCAAAACAGTCTAGCCACAACCAATTCTGCAAGGGCTCTGCAGAATTGTTGCTATGTCTGCCTTTTCACAGTCAACATGCGATATCACCAAAACATTTTTTTGCACTGGGCGTGCAATGGTCTTCTAGACAAGACATGCGAAGGAAGAAAAAAAAACACCCTTATCTGACTGAAGCCTTCCTGTCACACAGGGAGGAGTCGGAACAAAAAAGGTGAGATATTGAATGGCTGTTCAGCTCTGGCTCTCAAGCTCTACTTGATTACTGCCTTATCCTGGAGCTTCTCCACAGAGCTGATGGGTAACACAATCGTCACAAATGACACGGCCACAAAGGCCAGCCCTATCCATCATCTGACTGGAGTGAGTTACATCAATGTGGGCCAACAAATATGACCTGACCTGATTTTTGGTGTAACATCACACCTCTGGTGATGGGAAAGGAGAGAAAGGCTGCTAAGAGGGAAAGGGATTATTACATAACAGGCCAGCCTAGGCTTGAGGGCACAGAGGCACAGTCCCACAGAAATTAGAGCAAGCAAGTATGTTTACATGCTCCTGAACTGACCCAAGAGAAATAAAGACACTTTCTTGAATATGGCATCTTATTCAAGGATTAAACATTTTCCAAATGGCATTATGCTCCATATCGCAATCTCAATACAAATATGCAGCATCAAGTATCTATGAGGGCACCAGTGAATGCTAATCTAGTTAGTTTACAATTTTGATTTAATGTGCAAACTTTCTTTGTTTAGGCAAGAATGTGTTGTCATAATAAATATGTGTGTGCATCAACAACCTTTATTTGTTGTCTTTCTGTAATTCACAGGGCTCCCTTGCTCAGTGGATGGTAAGACCCTGACTTTTCCATGACAAAAGCCTAAGTTTCCATGACATATTCAGCATAAATCACTGCGATGATGTCTATGTCCAGTGAACTACATACAGAGATCAAAGAGACTATTAACTCTGAATGAGCACAACTGCAACTGGGCTAAATAGTATGTACTTTTTGCCATCAGTGAATACTTACAACCCAAACCTGAAAACTATTCTATTTATAATATTATGTAATGCTATGTCAGGGTCTAGATGCACATATATAATGCAGCAAGGGAAATGGATTTAAAAAGAATAAAAGAAAAAAAAAACTACCTTTGTTTTCATTCCATCTCACTGATCCAGTGCACAACCGCAGTTCAAGTAGTATAAATACAATGTTGTGCAAAGGAAACACTGGATACTAATTCAATTTTACTTCATAGAAATAGTAATTAAAGCTCGCAGTCTATAATTAAGCATCTCAGTCATATCATTTCACATCCAAACTTACAAGTATATACCAAATGTACCGAGTTAGCGTCCAAATACTTTTGGAGCTCACTTCTCTGACATTCTGACATAGCAATCAATATGACCAAAATACTTGAGTTTGACTATTTGGATTAGGATTCACAGAATTCCATTATTTTTAGACTCCATCACTCATGAGAACCCCAAGTTCTTTCTTGATGTGTAAACATGAACAAGTTTCATCCAAGGTAAGGAGCAGGGGAGCTAAGACCCTTGAGAAAACAAATCTAAGAACCACTCCATTGACAATGACTGGGAGTTGTTTATAGGGCCCATTTTCTGGTTCATTCTTAACACTACAATATACTTTATATTATTACATAATAATTTGGATATGATGTGGTCTGTGAGCTCATATCTGCCTCAATTTGATTGTCAATGTAGCGTCTTTAAGTTTTGTCTGGTTGTGACATTACAGTTTAGGAATCAAAAATATTAAAAGGATCAGTATCAAATCTGTTTTAAGATGGAGTTAAATGAATAATCCAAATGACTCATTTTCATAATATTTATTAGCGTTTACCAAACACAGGTAAAGGCAAAATGTGACATAATTTGCAACAGTATCACTTAGACTTAAACACTCGCTAAGTAAAGTGAGAAATCACATACAATAGACATTGTGGTTGTTTTTCTAATAAAAACACAAATTCATTCATATTTGCTGGCAAAACATCAACTACCAAAACAGTATATTCATTTTACTTCAAAGGGAAGAATTGAAGAGGTTAAATATAAATTCAGAGTTTGGGTTTGAACTCAAAATATAACAAATAATTTCTAGCAAACACACAGAACACTACAGAATTCAAGAACAGGTACAGCCACAACATGTATAGCTAGACAACATGAATCTTAGTGTGGTTTATTAAGTACCATTAGTTATTTTTCAATATGGTGTCATCCATAATGCTAATAGCCTATAATAAGATTGACCAAAAGGGCATTTATTATTCACAGTATTAGCCAACAGCACTTGCGGAGTGCGACTAAAAGGTAGGTGAGAGGTTGAAGCAGAATACTTCATTAAGGCCCTGGCTGGTTAAGTTGCAAAATTAGTTGCCTCTGTTTGCCATGAGCACAAACACACAAATGCTAATAATAACATATAAATAAACTTACAGGCATACACTCCCACACATACACAATTACACATACATAGTAAAGGAAATGAAATAAATTGCTACTGATAGCAACTGTGAGAGTTTAAAGGTAGTACAGCAGTTGTAAACATGGAATGTTTAAAACTCAAAAACGATTATAACAGTCATCACATGTTCACAGGTTTCATAGTGCCGGCATGGTGAAACGCTGCAGACCAGCCGAAGCTGTTCTGAGAGGAACACTGAGAAACCGTTAGCAAAAAATGATGGTTTGTGTAACAGAGCATTTCCTTTTGTGGTGGTAGATCTAATTAGATGGCACAGACTGGTCTTTTATCCTTCCTTTAGCAATGATGGCCTCATCATGAGGTTTTCTTTACATAAGTGTAAGGAACACCTCATGTAAGATGGTCACATCTGAATGTGCAGTGTTTCACATTGCCACTTCATCTATGGTGTGTGTCCATGTTAACAGATTGGTTGTACTCAAACTCACATTCATTTCTAAGGCAAATTCATTTAAAAAAAAAAAAATCAATTACAAAAATGGCCCTGACTTTCATGTCAGTGAGGAGAACCTTCCCTCTCCTCCTCAACAGAGTCACAATTTAGAGACATTAGTCAAACAGTCAGCAGGCTTCACCACATCTGACAGCTTTGCAATCGATATAAATAGACGTAATAATTAAACATAACTTATCTTATTATAAAGATGCACATCATGGGTGCAGCTACCCGGGATTCAGAAAAAGGAAACGTTTCAAGACTAGGACTTGCAAAAGAAATTCTTAGAAATCCAATCTACTTATAAATTGAATTGTTGGTCTCTCCAACAGTTAAAAAAACAATAACAACTGAAAAACAAATAGTCTGCAAAAGCAGTGAAAAATTAAGACGCTGCGAAGCCCGAACTCAGAATTTTCACCTGAAAACTAATTTCATACCTTCATACGCTTGCTGAGGAAGGCATGTCTGACCCTAGAGATGGAAAAATTGTGATAGTTGATTTTTAGAGGTGGTCATTTTTGACTGTAGTTTGAACAGAAAAAGAAAACTATGAGTAGGGGCTGTGCGTCACTGGCAGTGGACCTTTGCCCTTTGCCCTGTCCTCCTGTGATGGATGGTGCAGTTTCCTTGTGCAGCAACATGGCATTTGTACCTTCAGAGCCTTCAGTAGGCTACAAAACAGATAAACTGTTTTCCTAAAGCTAAATAAAGGTGAGGCAGATGAAACTAAGAGGCGAAAGCTGAAAGACTAAAACTGGATCAAAGATTTAGAGGGTTTGTTTACTGTGAGGACTAGAGGATCAGGAAGTCCCCCATCCAGACATCGCTCTTTTCAGCCGAGGACTCAGGTCTTCTAAATCACATTATGTAAGACTGCCAGCCACCAGTCACCACTGAACCTGGATACCTGGACTACTACTTCATTCATCTGTTTGAACTAAAGCTTTGGTTTCTTTACCACAGCTGTCAATTTCTGCATGTTGTCCCTTGATGCTAACTGGTATCTGAATGAAAGGCAGAGCAGAATACATTCCTTATCAAACTGCAGCAGGTGTGAAAACACAACGAACACGAGAAAGGGTCGAGGGGAAATTGGCCTTAAGGCAAGTTGTGAACAGTGTAACGATCAGCTTTTTCCTTATGTAGGAATCAAAATAAAAAGCAGCAAGAGTTCAGGTGTTTGACTACAATATAGTGCAAGGCTTCTTATCCTTGAAAGGGTTTTCTGAAGCCGGGACGCCCATGAGCAGTGGGTCATTCTTGGCATGTTCCGCACAGTAGTGCATCAGGTCTGACGACGCCTTGGACACCTGCAGAAGAAGTCGGTGCATGCAGTTATTTACACTGACATGCTAATAGCAAAAGTAGGCTATTCAATTGGGTGCGAGCGACTATGAATAAAAATATACAGACTGTACCTTTATCCTCTCGATGCTGGCCTCTATCCTCAGCTGTTGCACTGTCCGTCTGGCATGAGCAATGCTACTGGAGGTCTGCATTTTTGATGACATTGCAGTCTTCAACAGCTGTGTTCAAACCTGCGTCAGAACAAACACATATCAGCGTTAATTTGGGTGGGACTGTAGTAAGTATTTTTGTGCAATATGCATGGGTAACACTCCTAGATCCCAACAATGCCATAGTGCAATAATCTAGATCTTCATATGGGATTAAAGAAGCAATACTGAGGTCACACCATTGCTCAAAATACAGCCTTTACACAAAGTCAACGAAATAAGTTTGCATAAAACATAGATTTGATGATGTCTTTTCACTTGTAGTGAGCTTAACTTTGCCTTACTATTACAAATCAAAGGCAATTTATCATTTCAATTCAATTCAGTGTTAATAAAGCTATGAAAACAGAAATAATGAATTTATGAAAGCAGCATGCTATCATATACTATATAGTGCTTACTTTTACTGCAGGAATAGGCTTACATAATATAGCAGTGAGTATGAGAAACTCAGCCGATGGCGAGTTACATTCATAAGAAGTTACTGTACTTGTGTCCAAGCTGCGCAATTTCCCAAAAGCAACGGCTGATTTAAGCTGGAATTGACTCAACATACGTAAAAGCGATGGCCCAAACGCGTAACAGACTCCTGTTTCACAATTCACACTTCCAGGATACAAAGGGTTGCTCTTGTTGGGTTATTAATTCATTGCCTAAGGAGGAGCTATAGAGTTGCACACAAGTAACACAGCTCAAAAGAAAACATCTGAATTTGCAGCGTGTGAGCGAGTCAAAACTTGGGGGATCTTGTTTCTTTTCTGTTTTCTACATTAAAAAAAAAAAAACTGGGAGACATGATTTCCTAAAAAAAATAGAGTGTAGCAACTTCTAATGCAACAAGAGCATTGTTTTTAAGCCAGTTGCAAAAATAGAAATGTGTACATCGACCAGCAAACAATGCAATTGTCTCACATCTGTGTAAGCAACCACAATTCAGCAGAAATAGGCTGGAGCTCTTGTTCCTTGGCTGTTGGCAACAGTGACCACAATACACCATAAAGTGGCTTTCCGTGCTTTATGGGACTGGTAAAAATGATCCTTGACATGTGGTGAGGTCAGTGCTCGCTTTGTGCCTTGGTGAGGGATTTTGTGGAGGAGGAGGATAGGCTGCAACGGAAGAGAGATGAAACATGGACAGCTACAGCGGAGAGAACAGAGCGCAGACGAGACCGTGCATTTCTCTAATCCCCCACCCACCCACTCCCTTCCGCTTCCTCCACAGGAAGCAGTATCACCAACTACCCTCTGAAGTATAAATGATTAAATATGCTGTGGCAGCTTTAAAAATAGAGGAACTGCACACAAGGCTCTGTAAATAACCAAAGAAAGACAAATCTTAGTCGCTGCCTGAGTGCATAACTATGGGAATCTGGCCGTGATATAGCCGAGGCAAAATAATTTTGCAGTCTTGTTAATGAGTTTCAGGGGTTAGGTGTCCTCGAGACAGCATGATGACATGACGCACGTGCACAAGTACACTTTTGCACTGCAGCACCATTGCGCACACTCTCATAATCACATCTGCTTTAGTACTTGTTGCTTTCATGGCCTGCGCGCTCATTGTTCCAGGGTGCTTAAAAGTGTGTCATGTCTTCTGCCCAACTCCAGTTTGAAAAACTTTCAGCTGCTCGATGCTGCGCTCTCCAGACAAGAGTGGACACAGGACATGAAACAGCTGCGTCACAGAGGGGCTTGCTCCCCGCCCTCCGACGTCTGCGGCGATGCTGCGTGACGCCAGCAGCAAGAGCTCTATAGGTTCTTAAGGAGGCACTTGAGGCGCAACGAGCAGTAAAGACGCCAAATTCTTGACCAGGCTATTGTCTGCCAACTCATTGTGCCATTGTTCTGTCTCAGTTTCTAGTGACCTTAAACTGACTGCAGACCAGTGAATAAATCTAGGTTACAACACTAAGTTCTGGCTGTTCTGCACACTCTTTGCAATTTTGCAAGATACAAGAGCATTTTGCATGAGCATAAGGTTACACATATTTTGTTATTTTGTTCCATGTCCATGCCTGGCCTGGACTCCCGCTCTTCCCCGCTCTTATCTTGTTGCATTGCTTGTATGCACATTATGGCCACACCGCATGCAGACCAAACAAATTCTAACCCAAAGGCCGCTGATGTATCTGGTCCTGAAAGTCTGCAGTGGGAGCAGAGATTGACTTTTGTCCATTCAGACCTGTCACTTAAAAGTGTGTTTTTGGTTGACAAAAGTCACACTGAAACAATAATTGCCGCCTGCAAGTTTGACATTCTGGCATAAAAAGAGGGGAGAGCAGAGAGATTCCTACACTTATGGCCCAGTTTTCGTGACATTCATGCAAAATTTTGACCATAACTGATAATCCTCCTCCTCCTCCTCCCACAGAAAACTGATTGAGATGAATAATGTAATCTGTATGTCTTTCAGAATTGCATTTGCTGTCACTTTTGCAAGTGGGTGGCAAAACCCAGATTTTGGCCGCTCTGTCCTGTTCTAGCATCAGTTGTAAAAGCAATAATTGAAATGGAGTTTGTGCAGACTCTTCCCCTCAGGTCAGACATGCCAGAAGGAACGTCATACCCAGCGGTCAGCCTGGCAGAGGTGCAGGAGGTCAGAACACACACACACATGCAGAAGTATCAGCTCTTCCCTCTGGTTTGGACACACACAGGCTTGGCTGTGTGGCTATTTTCTGGGAGCTGTCTGCTTCAATGAGGTCCTTAGGCCTTAAATCCTCAAAATGTACCTTCAAAGCCCCTGTTCCTGCACAGCTGAAGCCATGGTAAGGCCACCTTTGGGGCACCCCTGCCAGTTCAGAGGGATGGTAATATTCCCACTTAATAAATAAATAAACAGACTGCCTGCAGGTTTAATGCCCCAAGGAAGACCCTTCAACAACATGACATTTTTACAAGGTTTATATTATTTATAGGTGTACACATACAGTACATACTAATGTTGACTTTCTTATAGAGAAACATCTTGTTAGCCGTGAGCACTTTGCAAGTGAAGTAGTAAATGTAAGGTTTTTCATGTTTACATGTAAAATCTGAAGCTGCACAAAAACACCTTTATAACTATTTATCACATCATTGCTTTTTTGAATCAAGAGCTTAGTTTATATGAGAGTGAAAAGAGGCCTCAGCCCAGTAAAGTAAATAAAAACAAAATACAGTAGCAGAAATTTTGCACTGCAGGGTATGTAGTGCTCCAATTCTGGATTGAACCTAAAACCCCTCTACCAAGGAGAATGTCTGAAAAGCCTTTCCCTGCAGTATCCCAGGCTGCACCTCAGCTGCGTGTATGGCCATGAGGTTTAGCACGGACACTAATGCCCAGTCCATGCATTCAAAACACTGAGGCCATTGACAGGGAAAATATTAATATTTGCCATCTTACCACACAGCCATTACTTTAATGTGGCGGTGGGGTGTGCACAGGTGGGCTTCCACAGTGCCAAGAAAGATGTTATGACAGCAGGGAGTGCCCTGTGGTGTGTAACTCTAATCATTGCTTAGACCAGGCGCCCTAACAACAACACAAATAAATCACTTCCATCAGATTAAAATCAGCAGCGGCACATTAGGACTAAGTGTGCATTTGTGTACTTCATAATGCAACAGTGGTTATTTAGCTTGAATAGTACTTAAAAGTATTGTACGCCTCTGAAAAAAGTACCAACAACACAGTGCAGTATCTGTTCTTACATAAATAGTGCAAGATTAATGAAAAAGACAATGCAGATACGCCAACATGTGCTTTGTTCATAAATACAGAGGTGTTATTCAGTGACTGATTAGGGGAAGGCGGACTTGGCTAAGCAGTGAAGCCTACATGATTACTTATCAGGTGGCCAGTTGCAAAACTATTGGGCCACGGGAGAGTAAGCATCTCCATTATCTGTCCTCTGCACTGGTAAACTGCTTGGCAACAATACCGCTAAGCTTCACAGTCCAGGATTTATGGCTGAGTCTACAATAAGCTCTGCAGCTTAGTCACATTTGAGAGGCATGGTGACAATGCGGACATGCTATCAGTGTTGTGCCACACTCAGGACTGCACTTTGGGCATTGTGTAGAACAGAGGCAACTGACCAGGAGTCCAGAGCTTTTACAAGTTTAACTGCACCCCCCCCCATGAGCACTAATCTTAGACAGCCTGATGCTATCTGGGAGCCAGACTGTCCAGAAGCACGGGGCAGTCAGGCGTGCAGAGGAAAGAGACACGCTCTTTCGCAAAACCTCCCTCAGAGAAGCAAACACACACTGTACATTGTTGCAATGGCAAGAGACAGACTGTATGACTAATGCTACCACACCGCTATCTGCACACGCACATCATCGATCATGGACTTTGATGGCGACAGATTTTCAAAGGTTTTATGGGCGCTGTTCAAATAGCTCTGGAGACCGACTGTGTGAACATGAAAAGAAACACAGAAGGTGTTGCATGTACGTTGTCGACTATAACAGGACACGAGGGTTCCAGAGCATTGAGTCAGAGGCTGCAGGTTTCTCTCTGGGCTCCACGGAGGCATTTGTTCAGTGCGCCTTTCCCTTGAGCGCTGTAGGGGCACGCCACACCTTTGCTGAGGGTGAGGTCAGGTATGGAACAACAGATTCTCACTCCAGTCTCCAGTCATCCTGTCCTCTCTCTCTTCCCACCTGGGCCCCATGTGCAGAAAAACAGGTTCCTTTGTGTGTGAAAGTGTGTGTGTGTCCAGTCAAACGCTGCAGACAGTCGCAGTCCTTCAAAGTTCAAAGCTCTGAGTAATATGTTTTTGATTCCCTGAGAAATAAGTTCATCTATGGCCTCTCAAACACACCCTGCACAGAAGTATAGTGAGTAACATCCACGGATTAAGGTTCCCTTTGAAGTGTTGGCTTCTCTCCTTTCATGTGCCGGCGACAAGCACTTAGAAAGCCCTCACCCTCCGCTCCAATTCTATTCTACTTTGATTGTTTTCCAGAAACTGTGGCTTTTTTGTCTCTGCAGATTTGGCATTCTGAGAGATTACTTTGATTTGACACAGGGAGAGACGCGAAAGACCATAAAAAGGCAAGACGGAAAGAAAATGCTGCAGCATGTCTGGAGCAAAGTCGGGATGGCAACAAAATACCAG
>OMLF01026415.1:0-12297 GCA_900302615.1 Holocentrus rufus | reverse complement strand
CAGCCAGTATCCAGCATCTTCCCTCTTTCAGGAAATGGAGGAAAATACAAGTTTGTCCCTTGCAGCGCACTGTACTACTGCCACGGAGCCTCCGGTGATCCCTCCTGTGATTTATTACAGAAAAAACTACACAGCAAAACCATGAACTAGATAAACGCACCGTCCCTGTAGGAGGAGCGGGAGATAAAGGCACCGTGAGGCGGAGCGCAGTGCGGGCTGAGGCTCCGCGGCTGTGACCCAGTTCGGTGCGGCAGCGGGAGACAAAGCGGCTCCGCAGCTGCAGCGCGAGAGGAGCGGGCCGGGGGCTGAGGAGGGACTGGCCCGGCCCGGCCCGGCCTGGCCCGGGTCGGCTGGGCTCGGCCCTGCTAGGCTCGGTTTGGTTGCAGTGGCACAGACACAATGACCTACATTCACTGACCGCACCGCGCTGCTGCGCCTCAGTTATTATAAAGCCTGTGATAATAAAGTGATCGGATAATAAAGTGAGTGTTCAGAGACTCAGGGGTAAAGAAGCAGCGTCTCTCTCACCTCCTCAGTTAAATCTGCAGCATTACTGACCGCAGCTGCTCCTGCTGCTCCTCCCGGCTCTCTCGGGATCTTCCTCCGCTCCTCTTCCTCCTCTCTCCGGACTCGGAGCTGCAGCAGGACTCGGTCTCAGCTTCCAGGCTGCTGGGTTCTGCTCAGTTTGCCGAAACGCAGAGAAAGGCAGAGACACTGTGTGCGGACCTGAGCGAAACCAGTCTGAGTTAAGGGGGGGATATAAAAAAAAGGGCTTCCGGTGTTGGAATTTCGGAAATAAAAGCCTGGGCGAGCGTGTGGACTGTAGTTTTGGAGGAAAAAGGTGTAGGGCAGGTAGTTATAACACTTTGAACAGATTTTGCTGCAGAAATCCCGCGCTTGTCTGACAGAAACAAGTTGTTTCAGTCTCTGTTATAATATCACAGCCTTCATGAGTCAAATGCTCGGAATGCTACTGGTACAAGCTACTCCAGAACCTCTGTTTGTAATGTAAACCTTTGTGAAATAACTCAAAAAATCAAATAAAATAAAAATAAACATAATACAATAAAAAAAAAAAAAAAAAACACTTGTCTGGAGCAACACCAAACGAAATAAAGGAGGCAGAGTTAGTTAAGTGGGTTAAACAATATTTCTCTACTGCATTTAGTTAACAGTTTGTTTTCCCCAAAAATCTCTTCCTCACAGAGCAGATTAATGGGAAACAAAATGTTCTAAGTATATTTTCCATTCTGTAACACGCTGTGATATTTTTCCCATATTTACATAAATCTTTTCGTTTTAACACACTGTTACTGTAATAATTATTACTCTTCTTATTTTATGAGACACTTTTATGATAATTATCTTTATTTTCCACAATTGTATATTGCAATAGAGTGAACTGTTCTTCATGCCAATAAAGCTCACTGAATTGAAATTGAAAATGTTTCTGCATCTTGACACAATGTAAACTCAGCTAGTTTCCCTGCACGTTCACTTTAATGTTTCTCCTCGCCTCTTAATTTTTTATTTATTTCCAAGTGATGGCTTTAGCTTTTATTCCGGAGGCAGAACACCTCACTTCCGGTCAGAATCTCTGTAACTTGATGACGCTCAGGTTCTGTTTCCGGGGAGGAGTCGCCGCTGGAGAAGCCACGCCCCGAATCAGTTCATATCACTGGGTCGTTCAACGACCGTCGGACATGGGAAAGCTGAAATTCCCCTTCATGTTCACAATGAGTGGATGCTGATATACAGAATCAGGATACGGGAGGGGGGGTTTGTCCACTCTATATACTGACGTGTATAGATATATGTATTCATGACGAAACAAAACAAAGGCCACTTTGTTTTCGATTTGCCTTTGATTGCTGATTTCTGCTTGATCTTTCCCCACATTAACACTAATACAATTAGTAATAATTATATCGTCATCATCATCATCATCAAAGTCAGAATGTGGATCCACTGAGGTTTTGCAAAACTTTGCCAAACCAAACTACAGTAGATCACGGGACGGAGTTGCTAGTTTCCGAGCAGTGCCTGAATGTGTCTCTGGAGGCTCTGCAGTGTTCAGGTGTCGCCCCCTCCTGGACACACCGGGAAATCATTTCCCGAAGTGGTTCAAACGGTCAGCGAGACATTAAACAATAAAACATAAACAATCAACCCTGACTGGATTTCATGTTACAAACTTTGAATTAGAGAGCAGAAAGTCACAGTTTCGTCTTTATTCACAGACTGAAACATGATCCATCCATATACATACTGTAGGCCTATGTATGTAGGTAGGTAGGCAGGCAGGTAAGTAGATAGATAGATAGATAGATAGATCAGTGGTTCCCAAAGTGGGTGCTGCGGCACCCTGGTGTGCCGCAGCACCTGTACAGGCGTGCCGCAGAATCTGCATGTTTTTCCCTCTCACTTAATAAACCTCAATCGCAGCTTGTGTCTCCACTGAAGATAGAGGCTAATCACACAAGCAAAATGGCTTTCTCTTCTCTCGCACGTCAAGAACAAGACACGAACGCGTGTGTCAGGACCTGCGCGTCTCCCCCAGCGTGAAGAGACTCTGCTCCCAATAGCAGCCGCGTGAGTCAAACTAATGTGCCCAACATAGTTTTTGCTTTGTTTTGTCTTTATTTCCATTTCCATAATGGCATTCAAACTGATCTGTTATGATTCTATTATTCTCAATTTATTATTTCTTAAAGATGTCAGTTACCGGTTTGATCCAAAATGTCTCCTGTCTAATATATATCACATATATCACCATTTAGCGTCTGCCAAATGCCAACTGTAACTGTAACTGTAACTGTAAAATGTAAAAATAATAACAACTCAGGATGAAGGTTGAAATGACAAAATATTTTTTACAGGTAGACTATAATTTTTAGCCAAAATAAAAGAGCCCGTTATTATTCTTAATATCATCAATAATTTTCAAAGAAATTGTGTTCTTACAGGCTTATTGTTATTTCCAAGAGGAGTAGCTTATTTGTTCAATGGATTTAAACTTAGAGTGAAACTGTTGTATCTCCACTTAGCACTTCTGAATTTTCAAACCAGTTTATGGTGTATTGTTTTGTGTTGTGTTGTGTTTTTTTTAATTCTTTGAAGAGTTGGGTTGCCTTGGGGGTGGGGGGGGTTGTTTTCAGGGGTGCCTTGTTTAAAAAAAAGTTTGGGAACCACTGCTGTGGATAGATAGCTGATCTGCCTCTCAGGCCTCGTTCACATCGGAGTTAAATCCAGTCATTTTAGGGATTTATCTGGTCGGGTTCACACTCCTGCCTTGTTTATGTTGGATGTTGTGTTGGGTTCGTTCACAGACAAAAACCAACCACTTTGAGCTCGTGTTATAACATTTACTTGAGTACTGGCAGAGGTACATACAGACTTGACTCCTGGTTTTTCTTGTGACCTCCCCCCTTGGCCCTTCACCCTGGAACCAACTTAGGCCCCCTTATGACATCATCAACAGGCTGAATGTCAAACAGATTACTTTACACCACATCCCCCTTACTTTAAATTGGAGTGAACCTAGCTGTGGTATGTGCTATCTTCAGTTAACAAAAGAGGCATTCTCCTTCCACATTTCCCTTGAACTATTCTGTGATCCC
Organism: Holocentrus rufus; assembly: GCA_900302615.1. Lineage (NCBI taxonomy): Eukaryota > Metazoa > Chordata > Actinopteri > Holocentriformes > Holocentridae > Holocentrus > Holocentrus rufus. Next base: position 8,677 of record OMLF01026415.1, on the reverse strand, counting down.
CTTAACAACAAAATTACATCAGCACATCTGCACAACGTTGCAGTCACATTTAAACATTAACCATTAGAATACATTCATCTGCTTCCATAACAACAAGCAAAACTGAACTTCAAAGTCTTTACAGATTCACAGGTTTAGCCTCTGTGCTTTTATTACTTCTCTGCCTGACCTTGTCCTCATGATGCCAGGCGTACTCTGGGATTGTTTTGCTGGCAACAAAGTCCCTGAACCTGTCTCTGTGCACCTGTCCACTTCTGACACCATGCTGTGTTGGGTTCGTTCACAGACAATAACGATCACTTTGAGCTGGTATATTTTCATATTATACATATTTCCATACATTTTGTTTTTGTCTCAGTATTTCTTGTGTTATGTTCAGTATGGCTCATCTTTTCTTTGTTGTATCCTGTCACAGCCCAGTTTCCCCACAGTGACCAGTACAGCGTCCTGTGCACACATATATATCTATATGTACTCTGTATGTATAAAATTATAAAATACTAGTAAATGATGCTATGCAACTAAACAATAAAATGTCACCCATAAATTTGATTAAAAAGGAGTAAAATAAACAAATCTAACAGTAATAAACTGAGATTAAAGTGTGTCTGGAGCAGGCTGAAAAGAGATGGACTGGTTAAAAAGAGGTCAGGACTGAAGAAACTATACATCAGTTGCATAAAACAGTTTTTCTCTTTAAGATTTCAATTAAGGTCTTACTTTTGCAAAAAGCATCTTTGCTGATTTCCTGAAGAACGCTGAAATACTTATTTGAACTTTAACTTTTTTTTAACTCCCTGTAGAAAACTGTGGCGCTAACAGTGAAAAGCCGTAGCAAACATGTGACAGTCTTGCTGTGTTTGGCTGCGTTAAATATCAAAGAGGCCAGGGTGTTATTTCAATTCACCGTCAAAACCACGTGTTCAAAGGAGCTCTGGATGCAGTGAAAGGGTCAAACCTGTCAGTGTCAGGATGTGACTGGCTGCTCTGCGGCCAAACACCTCCTCATCTGCACTTTGTCGTATGTACGCTTTATTTCTTTGTCACTGACATGGGGTTCAGTGGTGGTAAAAGTGCTGCCAGAAGGCTAACATAACCGCTAGCCAAAATAATCTAACAGTCACGTCTTTTATTACCGTTGCACTGGTTTAACAGCGTTACAGGCATAATAACATTATGTGAATTACAGCTGAGTTCAGTTCGTCCCAGTAACTGCAGAATTTCACACACAGTGTGTGAAAGCTGCAGGCTGGAACTTTATTTCCACTCCACCAGTTGCCAAAATAGGCCAATGTTACCTAGGGCAGATGCAGTCGGTACTTTTTTCTCTTCCTTGAAGAAAACAAACAAAAAACAAACTCTGGTTTATCCTAGCAGCTAAGTTTTCTTCCTTATTGTCATTGCTTAGGACATATATGTAGTGGAAAACAGACTTTAAGGGCTCACTTAGTGCTGTGAGGTGCCCCTAAGGATAAAACTTTATTTCCTTAAGGATATTTCCTTAGTAGTTAAATTTGTACAACACATTTTCCCCTAAGGAAATCTTAAACTGCACTCTACTGAGTGCTTATATTTCTTGTCATTCTACCTCCAAGTCGGCCAGCTCCTGAATCCCAGTACTGGGCGTCAGGCGCTGCCACATTGTCAAGTACTTAGAAATGCTAAAAATACTATTAATAGTTGGAGCTTCCCAGCAAAGTGTTTCATGCATTTGTACTTGTGCGACTGGAGTAACAGTAAAACATATTCAATCTTGAATCTTGAAAGAAAATATTTTACAGGTATATTCGATATGAGATGAACTGTCTCACCCAGCCCGACCAGCTACGGAGAAACAGCAGCACCCAGTCTGGCGAACATGACACAGGACGACACCGCCGTGTTCCTGATGACAGTCGGATACAACTCACCGCTGTACACCAATGAAAGCGCAACACAGAGAGTCACTGTGAATTTACCCAGCAGCACCAGGGCCAAGGTCAGAGCTGGATGAACTGGAGGAGGAGGAGTAGAAATATGACGATGAAGCTGGAAAAACACTGTCAGCTGAATTCCTAGAGGGAAAAGTTAAGATCTTTGTTTCTAAAGCTAGTCTTCCTCACTGTGGGCGGTGATTTGGATGAGGAGGAGCGCCAGCGCCCCCAGCAGCATGCAGGCAGCGAAGACGGGGATGCGAGGGAGAGTGCGGCCCACGAACCAGCTGAAGATGGACGCCGGTATGTCAATGAAGGCCAGCAGGGTGTAATTAAGGAAGAGGTCGCCACTGAGACTGGCCATGTTGATGGTGAATGACATGCCGAAGTAGGTCACTGTTAGAGAAGACCTGGAGACAGAGGGAGAACGCTGTCCATCCATGATGGAAAATACAGAAATAATCTGAAATGTTCTCTTCTCTGTGTGACTGCAAGAGCAGCAGGGATCCAGCCTATATCTGGTTCATAAATCTTTTCCATTGTCTGTTCTAAACACTCGGTGTCTGCACAGGCAGTGATGTATTCCTTTTGAATACAAAAGAACTGGGTAGCTAGCATGAGCAGTGATAACCGCCATGGCTGAACTGACAAAGAGAAACAAGACATCACAGAAAATTAACTGTGGTTCAACCTTTTCCCAAGACATCCAATCTTGACTCCTCATCTCCTGCAAACTACAGCCCTTCTCCAAACTCAATGTTCTATCTTAGGTTTCAGGAAAAGTTGTCTCAACCTAATCAATGTCTTTTATGAGTCAAAATAATATCTTTGAGAGCTTCTAATCTGGTTTTGAAACACGTCATGTCACAGAGACTGCTCTGCTCGGACATGCAAGGTTCCACAGGGTTCAATTTTGGGCCCCATCTTATCCATTTGGACATATTTGCAAACACAGCATAAATTTTCACTTTCATGCTGACACACAGTTATATACGCCTGTGGAACCTATTAGTTGACTAGCTGATTCAGCATATTGAATAAGTGTCAGAGCCCTCAGAGCTTTTTGATTGGCTGTTTGGTATGAGCAAAGCAAGGCACCAGAGGAGAAATGACATGTGCTAACCACCTACTAAGCTAGCTAACAGAGGTAGCTGTGGTAAACTTCTTCCACAACAAAAGAGCTTCAGGCTAACAGCCAGAGCAGCTGCAGCCTCTCATCAGACTATTTCATTTCATATTCTGATTGGTTGAACCAAACCGTTTGAACAGATTCAAAATAAAGCTAACACTGCTTTGTTTCTCCCTCTTTCCACTTGCTGCGCCCTGCTGGTGTGGAGAGTTATTTCCTCTCAGCAGTAAAACTGCTTCGCGGGAGTATTATTTTCACCAGATCAGCCACATTATGAGTGTGATGTGTCGGATTCTCATGGTCCTGAAAAGGTCCAGGAAGCTGTGAGCCTCTGCCGCAGAAATAAAGCAAACACATTATACACTAACCAGCACCACTTTTACTCTGTTTTTAAGGAAAACGCCTCGAAATTTGGCAAGTATTTCCTCCACTGAGATTGCATTTTCCATCTTTGGCTTAGCTAGCAGTAGACTGAAATAGAGTGAAGTATAAAGCGCCAATGATGAAGAAAACTGGCGCTTGGCGAATGAGCCATGTCAATTCTGAAAGTGCTATGGCCACATTTTGTGTTAAAATATGCTAAAATATGGAAACCACAGCCACAATGTGGAGAAGCAGCAGTAATTGCAGTGGCAGTAGCAGTAGTATTGGACGTAGCTGTAGTGTTGGCAGTAGCATTAGCAGTAGCATTAGCAGTAGCAGCACTAGTTGCCGTAGCAGTACTCGTGTACCTCGGTGGTTGCAGTAGACTGGTAGTGCTCTGTACTGTAGGTCCATTCATCCTTACAGTCTTCCAGTTCCAGACCAGACAGCAGGGCGTCTTGGCTGGAGTTCAGGTCCTGCAGCAGGTCTTGTCTGGGCCTCAGTCCGATGGCAGACAGGTTCTGGACCAGATCCAGCTGGTACCGGCTACATCTGCTCCTCTTCTGCTGCCCACCCACCTCCTGAACAAGATCAACATCCGTTTGTCAACTTCATCTCTTCGTCGATCCATTCATTCATTCATTCATTCATTCATCCACATCTAAGGTTGATGATATGCTTGTTCTTTGAAGAGGTTTTCTTGTTTATTCCATATTAATGTCCATTGTTGCTGTGTGATGTACTTCATGATGAACCTGTTTTGTTAAAAGCTCTCTATAACCAGACCAGACCAAATCTAATGTGACGAGATGAGACAAGACGGGACGAGACCAGGCCAGATCAGACCACAACAGACCAGATCAGACATATGAAAAGAAACCCGATGGTATAATATGGGACAAGTCTGAAGTCAAACAAACAAAACCTTTTTGTTTCAAAAATATCTTTATTGATTTAACTGTCACGTGACATATAGTTAAAGCTACATTAAGCAATATTGTTTGCATTTTTTTGCAGTAAAATGAGCCCTTGCAATGTGAGTCATCATCTGTAGGTCTGTTTCCACTAGATACTTTATATCCAACCTATTGTTGTTGCCTGGATTGAGCTTTCTGCTTTTCTGTATCGGCCGAAAATATTATTCCAGAATTAAGGCCCAGCAGAGTTACCATACATTTATTTTAATTTGTAGCATATTGAGGTGATACAGCGGTTGTTTTGTTGAACTGTGTTTTGATTAGTAGTAGTAACTTGTGACAGATGGATTAAACCTGACAAAAATTCAAATAACATTATCCAGTGATGCTACCTGCAGCTATCGACTTCATTCAAAGCTTCTCTGAGACTGCACGTTCTACAGATAGGCTAACAAATTTCAGATCAGTCACACACGTGCAACATACAAAATTCAGTTTACAAAGCACTAAAATCACTCACTCTGAGCCTCAAAAAAACAAACAAAAAGCCTCATCAGTCAGCGATGCAACATCAGAAACAGTTCATTCAAATCTGACCTTGTAGCTGAGGGACGGACCAACAGAGCAAGCTACAGAGCTGCTGTTTGCAGCTGCTAATACAGTTATTGTTGTCAAATAGTCGCAGTGTGCTGCATGTTGACAGATCACAACTCTGCAACTGGACTGTACAGTTAGTCCAGACCGGCTCTGACCTGCACTGGGATGACGCTGTGGATCCAGTCCGGGCTCAGGTTGCTCTGTGCAGGGATCAGGCAGTGGTGGGAGGGCCTGCTCAGCAGGAAGATGATGGACAGCACATTGTAGCCGCCAGGAATGGTGCCCCGAGCAAGCAGGAAGAAGACTTGTGTCTGGAAACGCCCCCATTGGCCCAGAAAGGAAGTGGCCTCCTTATATGATGGATTCTACTGACAGTCTACTGACGTTCTACTGATACTTTCACTGATACATCAAACACTACAGTACAGACATTGATTATTCTATTAACTACCTGAAGTATAGTGATACTCTATTAATACTTCTCAATTACTGTACTAACACAGCTGATATCTAATGATACTCTACAAGCATCTTCAGCATCTCTCACTGCTGCAGTAGAACTCTTGAGTTCTTGTAGTGCCTGTCAGCAGTGTGACTTTCCTCTGGTGAAGCAGCAGACCAGTATGTCCTGCTGGAAGCTGCTTATCACTGCTTTCAAGGTTAGGAAAATGGATCAATTCAAATATAGGCTACTCCTTGATTTTCAACATAATCTGGGGTTTCATCTACACAATCACTCATGTAAAAATCTTTTAAAATTTAAAAAGATCCTGTACACGAGAAATGATCAAACATTAAATAATCTTGATCAAAACTAAACTCAAAGTTAATATGAACAGCTGATAAAAATAAGTGACAGTATAGATTGATTGCCGTGGCTGTAAAGGAATTCTGTAAACTTTATTTTTCACAACTGCATTTAAAGTAACAATTTAGATTAGATGATAAAGGCTTCGACAGTCTGGGAATTTTGGTTTAACTACCCTGAAAGTGCTTGAAAAGGGCTTGAATTCATACAACCTGGGAGGTTGTGTGAACCCTGTTGACACCGTTGACTTCGAGCTGTGATGGAGAACCTCTGAGGTGGACCTTTTGATCCCTGAAATACAGGACCTCTCCAAACAGTCAGTGTGCTGCCAGCCTGCTGTGGGTTCTGCTTATTATTTTACTTCTTCAGCCTTTGTGGCATCAGTGCACCACTACTGTAACATACAAGTCTGCAGTGCATCTACAAAATCAAACCAACAAGTAAAAAATACAAATACACACACGCTATACTGAATCAAAGCATAATTTATTCCTCAACTAAGTTTAACTTGAATGAGATGTAATGTGCTGGGTTGCTGCAGCGGCAGATAACAGGATGCAGATGAGAAGACAAACAGTGTTTGGTGTACAGAGGTCAGTAAAACAAGTATTGAGCCCAGTTGTTCAGCCGAGGGCCTCGGCGTGCAGGTCAACCCTCCAAACCACCTGCTGCTGCAAAGCAAACAGTTTGTGTGCAGGAAAAGCTCAGACAGCACCGAGCAAACGCTGCAGGCTGTTTAACAAAGCAGGATTAGCTAATTACCTGATAACTTTGAAAAGTGCCCTGCATTGTCCTTTTTGTTTATTAGTAGAAACCATCATCGTCCATGCCTGACTCATATCCATAAACCTAAAATTCAGATTCATGCAGTTTAACATCAACACAGAACACAGCGTGCATGTCATATCTTTAAGAAAATAACCTCAGGCTTCACTTATGTTTTTCAATATCGATTTTTACTGACGAAGTAACATATTAACATAAATAATCTATCTCTAAGTAATTGTTGGTCACATTATCATAACATCAAAAACTCTCTACCAAGACACACGTGCGCACACACGCACTATAAATTCTTCATCAATTTGCAGAAATGCTAAAAGGCCCGTAAATTAAACGATACTAATACTAATAACCCTGGGAAGAGGGGAGGGAAAGTCAATCATTAGAAGAAAGGGGCTTAAAGATATGGAATATAGAAAGGAAGGAAGAAGATATTATGCTATTTAAAAATCAGTCGAAATCAGGGATTAAAGCAATTTGTAAGAAAAGAGAGATTAGCAACCACTGTACTATTCAGACTAGGGCACGGGAATAGTGAGAAATGTGAAGTTCGTAAAGTCAAATGGACAGTTAAGGGCAGGTAAGGCTGGACACGGATGGGATCTGTGTTAGGAAAGTTCTTTTTAGTTTTATAAAAAATACAGGATCACTAAATAAATATGAAAACGTAAGTGTAGTGATGAAATGAAGATACCCTCTCCGGTACAGTAGGAGGCGGTGTGCACCTGTAAAGTTGGTTTGCGAGCCGCCAGGAGGAAGAAGGAGGAGGAAGAGCTTCCTGATCCGGAAGTGTTTTCATTTACCAAAGGAAGTTTTCTGCTACAGGAACGACACAGATTTAGCAGCGGGGCTTACAGTCCGCAAAACACACCGGTAAGAAAACATCGAAACCCGAACAAAACACACCGGACACGGTTTGTCTGAAAATACAAAGAAGAGAAACGCTGGCAGTTTACGCCGTTGGATAGCGAGCAGGCTAACTTCCTCTAACGAAGCACCGCGTTAGCAGACTAGCTAGCTCGGTTTACTACCCGCTCATACTGACACACATGGCGTCAAATTCAGACGTTTTAAAAACGTTGGAGTTGGTTTTATATTTAGACTGTAGCTGAAATATTTGAACATGACTTGGGTAAAGGAACTTTAAACGTCCAGAACGAAGCAATACTGCATTTACTGAAGTCAGCGATAGATACGGACATGCTGTTTGTTGTCTTCTTCTTCTTCTTCTTGTAGTTCTTGTAGTTCTTGTAATCTTGTAGTTTAATATTTCTTTGCTCGCTGACACATCTACGCACCTCGTAAAACATGACCTTTGACCTTTTGGAGTGATTAGGCTCTCCAGGGAATACGGCATAGTTAACTCACTAAAGCATCACTTTGTTTCAACGCCTTATTGACCTTTACTAGTGAACTCCTGGTGATGGCAGATAACAAGGGAAAGAGCAAATCAGTTACAAAAGGTTTTGAGTCTTTGTGTAAGTGGTGTTTATCTCTGTTACCAGTGACAAAACATTTACACCACCAGGATTTCCTCTCATTAAAGTCAGCTTAATATCAGTCCAGTTTAATATCAGTACACAGATGATTCAGATTCAGAAAACTTTATTGATCACCGCAGGGAAATTGCTTTGTTGCAGTACTCGTCGCTCAACATACAGTAAGAAAAGAGGTATAGCATACTTAACAAAGGTAAAAACTAGTTAAAAAAATAACAAAATGACTGTAACAGAAGTAAAGTGTGCAGTGCAACCGTAAATGTGCCAAGGGTAATACAAGTGTGCAAATGGTAGATTAAAAATAATAAATTATAAGAGGACTGATAATAAATGCACAGTATAATAAGTACAAAAATAATGCTTATAATAGTAATGATTATCTGAACAGAGAAAAAAAATGTGCAAAGTGTAATGAGTGAGGTAGAAACCAGTATGAACATCAGTGCAACAATGTACAGAGGTAATTAACCATAATTAACAATAATAATAACCTAAGAGATAAACCAGGCGAGAAGTGTAAAGTGCAAATCAACAGTCCAATTAGTGCATAATGTGCATATGCATAATGTATATGTATATTATGTATAAGTACATGTGCATGAAAAACCATGTGCAGCAGCAGCAGCAGCCCCTGATTCCCTGAACGGGGAGTCGGGAGCTGACCGAAG
>OMLF01026414.1:14073-27583 GCA_900302615.1 Holocentrus rufus | reverse complement strand
GAAAAAAAGACCTCAGCTGATTCAAGAAGGTAATGTTTGACCACAGTTGTCAACAAGAGCGTGAGACACCAAAGTGGAGAGTCCATATTAAACCTCACAAGGCCTTGGCAGGGGGTAAAATTAGAGACATGAGAGAGAGAAAGGGAGCTGCAGAGGAATGGATAGAGGCCAGTGACTGAATCAATTTAGACAACATGCACACACCCAATCCCAGGGAGTGAAGGAACGAGAGAGAGAGAGAGAGGCTAGCTGTGGCCTGAGGCCAGCTTGTTAGTTTTGCTTCCTTTCAGCTTACCAATGTGCTGGTACATTTTGTATGCTGGTAAATACACTGGATTTGCTTATGCTTATATGTTGCCATTTAATCTCCCAAAACAACTAACACAGCCACACGGGCAGCCACAGCCTGACTTAGCCATGAGCTGAGATGAGTGAAAGTATTGAAATCTGCAACAGGCGGCTATGTGTGGGCATTCCCTCGGTCTCTCTGGTCCCCGTGTGAAGCGGCTGGGCTGAGCCAGTTGTTCCCTGTGAGTGGGCATAAAACTGGAAATAAAACATTGTGGGTTCTAATTTTATCGTTGCTTTACACACCAGCACGAAGTGACCGCAGAGAGGAGAACCTCTGAGCCTAATTGGAGGTTGTGGCTGAAGAGGGGTTGGAGGTTGGGGGAAGGACTGGCAACCGTCCCACTCAGCAGTCCCCTTTCAAAGCCCACTGAAATATCTCAAACAGAGATGTGAATTGTTAATTCAGTCAGCAATGTTGCTTTTTTTTCCCAAAGCTACTGCCAAAATGCTGACAAATTTTTGGAGAGTCCAAAATCAGGCTGGGATGTTAACCATTTGAGTCTTTTTTACCTACAAAAGGGAATGAAGAAGGCCTTTATGGTCTCCTGGGATGGCAAACACCAATCACATCAAATCAGGGAACACATTCCACCTCCAGAAACCACTGTAAGTCCGACGTCAGGATCCCCTCCTGACATTGCCTTTCCAACTAAATCAATCCCTGCCACACACAAATAGGGACTTGATCACACCGCTACATGCAATCAGTAGGGACTGCTCACATATTTTCATCCAACAGCAAGAATATTGTATTTTTTTAAATATTACTTATGATAAATCTTTAACAGTAAGATCAGTGTGGTATAGCGGAGGCTTTAATGTGAAAAACAGCCCTCTCCACTTTAAGATATCCTGAGATAAACAACCATCCTTTGGGTATCTATTAGAGCAAAAAACACATCTCATTAGTGATGAAGATGAGATCTGAGATCTGAACCTGAAACTCACTTCCATGGTCTTGGTTCATACCCTGAAGAGTTCCTAATTTTACCCCATTACGCTGCAATGCAAACCTACAGAGGCTCCACAGGAAGCAGTGGATGTATTTTCTTTCCATATATCTTTACCTCACCCGCAGAAAACACCGAGGGTGTTTTTAAACATGTTTTCTTCTGCAGAGATTTTCAGAAACATCAAAAACAACTGTTCCTGTCACATTTTGATGAGGTTGCTGTATGCAGCGCTGGCAGTGGATTTCATTTAAAATACCTTTAGGGGAGAGTGATAGTGCAAAGGCATTAAACACGGATGCTGAGAAGCTCCTTGAGGCAACTGGAACCCCAGGAATGCTTGCAGGCTGGCCCTCTGAAAATATGGCCAGAATATCCGACATGGCATCAGGGTAAAACATCAAATTCAAGGACTTTTGAATGACTTTCAAGGTCTTGTTTGGTGAAATTAAAGAAAAAACTGGCATATTTTTAGGATAAGACATGAAGCTGCAAAACTGCACATAATATAAGCCTTGTTTTTTTGGTCTTGTTAAATGAAGAAATTGTAGGGAAATTATTCATGTTAAAATTGAACATTGCTGCCATATAAACAAAAATACTCATCTTAGGATTTTTAAGTTTTACTGCTAAGATGGAGCAAAGTTCAAAGAGCCGAGGCATATTTATGAAGTCTGCTGCTATATTCTAACAAGTGCACTCACATTTTTTAGGTAGACAGGGGAGGATGATTGGTGTCAGCGAAGCTACACTAGCATTAAAAACTCCACTTGCTAAAACTACAGCGCTTGCTGTAACTAAGAGATCCGCTCAAAAAAATATTCAGTTCATGTGTCGAGTTATCCTCTAGACTTCCTCCTGTGTGGATGTATGGCGCAGCGGCCTTGAGTCGGTTGATGTTTGTTTGATTTCTACTGTACTGCCTGGTGTATGAGTGCACACTGTATTCCTCTGCAGGTTCTCTTGGGACTCTGCTCTGCCTAAAGAAAGTATACTGCAGCTCCCATAAGGGCTGTGCATGACAAAAAGCATTAAAACATGAACAAAGGAACACACGCAGAGCCCAGCTTTTAAAGAAGTGTGCACCTAATAAAAAATAATCCAGTACTTTCAAGACCATCCATTAATTCTCAAAACCGTTACAGGCCATACTTTATTTGGATCCGACCCACAAACTTTCAAGAATCTTCAAGGCACGTGAAAACCCCGCCGAGCGGGACGGGACGGGATGGTGAAGGAGTGGTGGTGTGTTGCCAGTTCTCCACCGGCAGCCAAGTGATGAAGGCTTCAAGACACTATCACCAGCTGGGACACTGACCCACTTTTCCCCCCGCACCGTCTCTCTCAATATGGCAATCCCCGCTTCTTCAAATCAACTCCAGATTCATGCAGCACATTCCAGCACCTTCTAATTGATATCATGTGTATAACTTCAACTAAAAAAGAGACGGTCTTAAAAGAGGAGCAGCAAGATTTTAAGGAAAGTGAAAGGCTTTGGCGTGGAATGCAGAGGGAAGGTTCTTGTTCCTCTGTGCCAGGGGGCTTACATCCTTAGAATATGCATAAATGTGAGAGAAGAATGACATTTATCGAGAGGGGTTTTACAACATGAAGAGCATCTCTGTTTGGCTTTTACATTCATCGCACGTAACAAATTTGCCTTTGTTAAACATCACGCACCACGATGAACACGAACACATATAGAACACCGACTCAGCTGAAATGGTCACCGAGCAAATTGAAATATAAAAACTACTTTTGTTTCACAAGCATGCCTCTGACACTGAGCTCATCATAGTGCTCAACCAATCCCATCCCCTCGTGAATAATTTCCAGGCCGAGCGACAGAGCATGGATTCTATTAAATGCTGTTAAAAGATAAAAGTACAAATGGGAATCCGAAAAGACTTGAATAAACAAATGGGGCTCCGAGTCTTGACGGTCTTGCTGTGCACAACGAGGTGACAGGAAGGTGGAGAGAACCGCTGCTCGCGAGTAAGCCCGGGACTGTTTCTCATCACCCATCACTTCTCCCCTGCCAGTTGCTCTATTGTGAAACTCAGGTCTTCCAGAGCATTTCATGGTTTCATGGTCGGTTTGCGTTTTTCATGAAAATCGCAAACCGACCACAGTATGTAATTAGACCCCTGAGGTCAAGTTTGAAGTGATTTCTCTGTGCTCAGTTTAGCAGGATTTCAAAGCAAGAATCCCTGCTTTGTAAGTAACAATTAAAACCAAACAAGGACCACGGGGAAGAGAATGAGGGCAGAGGAACTCGTTGGTATTCCTGGATTTTTGTGGTGCATTAATTATTCAGACAGAAGGACTTTTTTTGAACCATGGAGTCAGAGCATTTTAGTTGTAAAACGGGGAATTCTACTGTATAACAGGGTAGAAAGCACAAAGCATTCCCATATGCGAGAGTAAAAAGGAGTGTCATGAGCTAAACATCAAAAACAGCAGCTTAACACTTGACATGCACAATATAGGCCAATGTCCAATGCTGCGTCCTGCCCTGGCCACTGCTGTGGCCGTTGAATCAACTTCTTCAATGGCAGCACTGTGCAGCACCCATCCAATGGAAACAACCACTTAGCTTTGTGCAAGCCAAGCCACTGCCCAGTACTGGCGCACTTAACTGGCTTACTGTGCACACACAATATCCATAGGCTATTCAAGTTCTAATCCTCAGAAGTCTTTTTCAAAGTGGGTGAACATGCATAAACAACAGCTGAACTTTGAGTTTGAGTTACTGCCCTCCCTCGTGCCCCAAAAGCCTTTCTTGTGTCACGACGCAACAAAAGGGCGCTGCATTGACCTTGGAGGTAACCCGATGAGGCCCTGCAGCGCGTCTCAGACCACAGCCGTAGACCCAGTAAAGACACAGAAAGAAGTAGACCGAGGGAGTGAGACTGATGGACAGAAAGATAAATGTAAATACGCTCATAGACCCGCTGAGGAGAGTTCCTCTACACCCACTCTGTAGTCTCAGCATAGCACAGCTCTGTGCACCCATAGAGGAAAAGTCAACCCAGATTCAGCTGTTATGAAAACAGAATATGGGAGCCACAAAATGAAGGCTGGACCACATAAATTGAGGCATTCATTGCAACTGAGATGGCTGTAAATCCTCTCTGGTTTGCTTGTGTCCTCTGAAGATAACAGAGAAAAAAGGCTGCAGGAATAAGGCATAAATACAGTACGTGCCTAAACAAGAGGATTTATTTCAGTTTAAGGATGAAATGTTTGTGTAATTTAATCAAAGTGGATGTCTATGAATTCCTCAGATTTACTCAAAAGGATGTAGGAGGGAGAAACGAGTGTGGCTCAATAATTGCCAGGCATGAATCTTATACAATGCAAAACTGGAGTTGTCATCCACTTCTCATCTTAACAAATGACCTCTTTGTTCAGTGGTGAGACTCTAGATCTTCGCTGTGTGAAACACAAAAGATCTTGCTTTACATGAATGATACATGACTGTCTAATGAGGCAGCAAGCACGAGAGTGACAGCGATCTATTCTCATCTGGATGATTTACCACTGGCATTGTAACATTAATGAGCAGTTTTGTGTATTGACTGAGAATAGAACATTGTGCTTATTGGTAACCACAATTAAAGTCCAAGACTACACATACCCTTCAACCTTGATAGTACTGTTGCACAGTAGCACAAGCTGCATTCAACTGCTCACATGCAGCAGGCCTTTGATGATACAGGAAGTGGAGATGGAATTTCAAATTCAGGTTTACAAACAGATGAATATATGGTGTGTATTTTACCAATAATTCAGATTTTCATGTTCAAATATAAGCCGATGAAACTTGAGATATTTCATTTTTAATGAGTGAAAACCGATTTAGGATTAGTTACATAATTGCCAGTGGTGAACATCTTGACAAGCAATACACCTACCACTGTATAACACTGTACACTATCAGGGTTTAAAGCAAGTACATTTTTCTGAGACTGAAAAGTTGTCCAAGGGTAAATGTGTGATTCAAATGATATCAGGCATGGTACTTGAGAAGTTAAAGCCCTGTACTATAGAAAAACACTCAACAACTGTACATGTTTTTCAATGACACAGACAAACACAAACACCTCTAATTCCCATGAGCGCCACTTGTTGAGATGATAAAGGTATTAGAGTAGAAAGATGTTACAAATCATTTGTTTACAATAACATCACGAATACTGAGTGATGACAATGATCACTTGTGCATCCTAGAGAAGAGCAAAATGTTATAATTATGTCAACTGAAATGTAACAAACACTTTTAAAAATTTAAAATAAAAAGTGTGTAATAATAAAGAGTGCTCAAATAGCTACAGGGTTCAATTTTCATTAGAAATGAATTATAAATTGTAATGTATAATCTCATTATAAATTAAATTTAGAGCTTTTAATAATTGGTGCATATTAGAAAATGTGAGGAGGGTTTAATTTTGTATGTAGTCTGTGTTTGCAGCTATCCTTTATTTCCTCTTAGAAGTTTCTTTAAGGTTGTCATGATATATACATAATATTTTTAAGTATAGAACATTTACCATGGTGAGGAGTCATAAATTGTAATGGCAATTGTAAGCTTATGTGGGATGGGAGCTTGTGGATTTCCTTTTCATGCTGTTTCTGAAGCAGTAGGCAGGTCTACTATAAGTTTTGTACACTGATAAGGTTATGGAGGGTGTTTATTTTAATATTTTAGACATTTTTTCACTTATTACTAAATGTCCTCCACAGCATGTCTATCATTTCAACTGATTATATAAGAATCACCTAAAATACGATTGAGTTGTTAAGATGAGAGCACCATCCAATATACAAGATGGGCGTAGCGTAGCAAGTTATAACGTAGTAGCACAAGTGCTAATTTTGAATGATTATTTAAGACTCCATCTATTTCTGTGTCTTTTTGCAAGGCTGTTTGTCACACAATTTGTCTTCAGAGCAGCAATTTAACAAGGACCGACTAAAAACCCTACAGTCTCTTAGCAGAATTAGCAGAGGGATATCTGGCATGCTATAAAAGTATTCAGAAATCAAATGAAGTCAGTGCTGATTTTCATCTAGCATCTCTTATTAGTGGCTTCAGGTAAACAACTACCATTAGAATATTGAATTAAATTCCCATGTCCTTGCCTGAATGCATAAATACCCGTTACATGCAGAGCCACCTTCCTATGACTAAGGGCAATGGCTGCGAATCTGATAAAAGTAGACAGGTTTGACACATGGCAGCAGCCCATGAAATTGGAATCTTATCTCCATACATCAGATTCTCTCTTCTTGACCAGTTGTGAAAGCCACCAAGGGGCTTTGTGTTCAATCGATTCTTCAGTCAAGCGCAAAGCACAGCCAGGTAACATCGAAGGTAACGTCGAAGGAGCCTGTGCTGGCTGTGGACCCAAGACGGACACGAGAGGAGCAGCAACTGAAAGTTCCTGGAGAACTGACACGCTTTGGGGCATCGGATGAGGAGCTCACAATCAGTGACGGAAAAGAAACATCAGTCACAAAGCCAGTATTCACACAGCTGTGCCAGGTATCGGGCAAATGTTGCAACCCGCTGCAACATTTGAACAACCCTGTTTACTCTCGTTATGAAATGCATGGAAAACAGACCTATTTGCCATGTTCCACGCTGAGGATCGTTTGAGGTTTATGTTATCACGTGCAGATTGGTCACACAAACTCAAGATAAACAAGCCAATATCATATAACTGGCAGGAAATGATTTATGCAGTCAACACCCAAGAGCTCTCTCTCTCATGATTTTATCACCTGCAGAAACCCAAGGCGTCTTATAGAGCTGCATTAACACACACCCACACTCCCTATTTTGTTCAATAAGCCAATCCGCTCCTCTTTGGGTCTTAGGAGCTAAATAGGGTAAACAGTGATGTAGCTAGCAGAAAACACCAATTACAGTACACCCCTGCTATTCACAATCAACAAACACTCTTTCATCTGTGGTCTTACGCCTTCATATGCAGGGAACAACACTGAAGACATTTATGTTAATCTGGTTTTATTTGCTAGTCAGAGTTGAATCGACAGTGCAGTACAGGAAGAGGGAGGGTGAGAAACGGATCCCTTCTGCAGCTATCGTCAAGCATGCCAACGCCTACTGTTGTCATTTTATAAATATTTGTCTGTAGGTTGAGACTAAAATACAAAACACAGGCGCATAAACTTACAATAAAATTTTACTCCAAAGTCAAAGAATGCCTCTGAAAACTGAGACATCTGTGCAACCGGTTGCAGAAAAGCAGGAGCACGTTTCATTCTTGTTTATCCTGGGTTTCTTTCATGTCAGAAAACTATCATTGTACAAAATCATTTCAGGGAACATCTGTCACCTGATGGAGCGCAGTGGAATACAGTCAGTTCCAGCTGTACAGTAAGGAGTATAACAACCGTTTTCAAAGTGACCTCCTAGTGGGAAAGCTGAAGGGAGTGACCCAAGTTCTATTATCTGTTGAATTTATATGAAGGATGCTGAATTCTTCCAGCAGATGTTTCCAGTGATAGTTCTGAGGAATAGGTAAAGCCAGGTCCCGTTAAAAGGTCAAGCAAGCAGAGTGTAGGCTTCTCAGGAATTCAACCTCTTTAGCCTCTGACCCACATCTCCATATTTCACTAGAGAGATTCTACTGCTTCTAAAGGCTATTGTGATCCACTGTGTCAGCTCAGTGGCCATAAGGTAATGCAGCATGCATGTGCCGATGCTATACTTACTGTTTTAAGAATACAAACATAAATAGCCATTTTGATTTTTAAACTAAGTGAAATTTGGTCAACATTTGAAAAATACACAAATTATATCCTGACAAATACAATTTTGTTGTCAGCAAAGGTCTGAACGTGACTAATAATTACCCATAATCTACTTTCCTTTGATATCAACAATCATTTACTAGAAGTAAGCATAAACTCTAATTGTGAAATGCTCGTTTACTTGCTGGGTATCGGTATTGTGTGGCCATCAGGTCATAGTTCTGGATTTGGTCTGTCTAAAGGTCCACATCTTGAAATGGCAAAAATAATTAACTTAAATCAACACCACAGATCAATAATATAACGGGCTCTGTCCTGTGATGAACTGTGCACTGTGTACTTTCCTAGAACATGGTAAAGCCTTCCGACCTTGGTCTCTCCAATCCTCTCTCAATGCCAAGTTCATGCTGTGGCCCAGTGGTGATCCGGACAAACCCAGCTCAAGCGACTGACCTCAAGGTCTGTGTTCACTCACTTAACTATTTCGACCCTTTTGGACTACCTCTGCCACCGGGAAGCTGGCGGATCAACACCCAGCGATGGCATAAGACCCCTATCATTTCCGTCACTGGATATCTATGATGTAACTGTCAATCTCAGGGAGAGCCTCCAGATCTGATTCTTGGAGATGTTTATTTGTTTCGCCCTCCCTCAGCCCCGTGCCTTCAACTGGTCCCTCCCCCCTCACTGTTGGATTAATGGTCTTCCTGCGTCCAGATGTTACATACTCATGGAGGAGGTGGGAGGAGCTTACTGACTTCTGTAACCTCAACTATGCCTTTCACTCTGAATAGTCTGCATCAAACACTGCGAAATGAATATACCACAAGATCTTTCTATCAAGATAAGGGGAAAAAAATTGTCAGCTTGCGTCAGGACTTAATGATGGCATTGATGTGTTACTTTTCACTTGGGCACAAAAGCAAACAGACTATGAATGTGGATGGAACTGTCAGGTTGCTGATCCAAGTATCCATCCATATAAGCTCCAGTGCAACAGCTGGAGAGGGCAGAGGACATCTGCACCAGTACATGACTTGGCTGGTGACACATCACAAATATACTGTCCACAAGTAATAATATGTAGACTATAATTTAAAATATATTATAGGCCTACAAATAAGCATTTATAGTTCAGCCCAGCCCTTTCTCTATACAAAAACACAATTCAAAATGGTGTTCATTTAAGTACAATGTTAAATAATGAAAGTGGCAAGTCAGAATTGTGACCAAAAAAGCTATATATTGATTTATTTTTTAATTATTATTATCTCCATGTGTTCAATAAAGAAAAGGCAAGCTATTCGCTCAACAGGTCAACAATGCCTGGTTACAGAAGGCATATCTTATTATCTTTATCAGGGATTAAAGAGACCCATTTAAGTCTGGCACTTAAGAGGGTAATTGCACGACAATTCAATTCATTTCACCATCAGACAGTACTTGGCTGTCACTGGGGCCCGTTTGATAAATTCTGATTTTCAGCTACCGACGCTGCACGTCGGGACAAGCCGCGCCATTAAGACTACCTTTACCAGCAAACACAACTGTTGTTTTCATATGCGCAAAGTAACTCACAACAAACATGAAAACTGATCCGACCGATGGGTTCCACAGGTTTGATCCGAAACTTACAAGCATGCTGCTCAGATTTTTGAACAACAAACCAGCATATTTCGTTTGAATGGTGTTCAGCATCGAAATATATGGCCACACACAAAATATACATGGAAAATCATGTTTTTCTTGGGTGATGGAGCGGGGATATTGCCATTTTGACGCAGTCAGATAGAAATGATGTCGTTTTGTGGAAATGGGCCGTTCATTAAAATGTTGCGATTGCCTTTTTTACCTGCTGAATATTCCAAGTGTGAATAATCTCACTGCCTGCCATCCTTGTAGGCCTATTCTGTCTGGTCAAAATGAGCATTGTGGAACCGCAGACAATTTTAAGGCTAAAACAATAAGCGCAGGGCTTATGTGTGCTGTACTTTCTCTGATTAAAGGCTTCTCTGATTATCGATCTCTCCCTCAGGAGAAGACTGGTTTGGCACACTGTGTTATGAAGACAACCTATTTGCGGTGTTGGCTCCAACTCTGGTGAATGTAGGCCTGTGCACAGATGCTTTGCAAAAAGTGGTCATGCTCTCTCGAGTAGACTATCACAATGCAACACAACAGAGTCTTACCTTCGATTGCTCCGGTAGGAGATATGATCTCCAAGCAGAGTATAAATCCCATGTAGAACAGCCTCATTGCCATCTCCTGAGCAATGCCCGATGGCACTGCTGTTAGAAAGGAATGGAGGAAAAGTTGGCTAAATTTGTAAAACCAAACAAACCGATCAACCACCTCATCCGAACCCCTTTAATGGCCCGGTGCGACTGTCCGTTCAACTGCACCCTCAGTCCTGCACAGTGAACGCTGTGGATGGGCTTCTGTAATAAAAAAAAAAAAAAAAAAAGAAGAGACTTGCTACAGCCTGGCGCGGCTATAGGCAGTGCAGCAGCACAGTCATGTATATTTCTAATTGATTATCGGCATTCAAACATGATGCACAGTGTAACCTCTGTCTGTCTATACTGAGGTCTCGATTTCACCACACCATGCCACCAGAATCGCCCGCTCCCGGAGAAACACTGAAACTACCGCTTCTGCTCAGATTATTCCATGCCAAACTAAAAAGAAAATTAAAAAGTAAACGCGTTTTCCGCGGAGCGCCAATGCCTCCTTTGCTTGTGGTTACATGAGTGGATGGTGAATCTCTGAAGCTTCAGCACTGTGGACTGGCCCGTGACGTCACCACCTCGACTCCTCAAAAATGGGAAAACTACGCGGCGAAGCGTCTGTGCGCATGCGCCAGCACACCTCCTTTTCTCCTGTTTCATGCTCTTTTCAGCCATAACTCTGCCTTCAAGCCTGGAGGTGGGAGAGAGGCATCGGTGCAGCTGGCGCCCCTGGATCAGCCATGTTGGCTCAATATTTCTTTATAATCCTGGAATGCCGCTTCTAGCCGAAGTAATGGCAAATAAGTTAACCCTGATAACCTTGCAAACAACTGAACAACCTTTGTATGTCATTGCAGAGTTGGTAAACATGACACCTGATTTTCAAGTAGGCCTTTTTGTTCATTCCTGCCATCCCTGTCAACACTATTTTAAACAACCGGGCTGTGTTTCATTGTTCATCTGTCAGTAGGTTATCACAGCCTATGCGAGGATCCCATCGGTAAACATGATTTTGTCAGTCAAGGACTAACGTTATGTACAATTTTTTAAAAGAATTCTGCTTTGATTCAATTTTTGACATTAGACATTTTGAGTGTTGCCCATTGATGCCTTTGCCTCAATAAGTGGCACCTCATTATAAAAATATTTTCCTAATTTATTGTAACCTTTCCCTTTAAAATGATATCTTTCTTTTGATGCGTGTAGATTAAAATGAAAATTGAGGGATCTTTGCCAATCCAACGCTCCCACCCCGGAGATCCCTCTGTAACTGCGCGATGTTGACAACTAAAAATTCAAAAACAAAAGGCACTAAATGTTACAGTTCAATGAGAACTGTATATGGATGCTGTGGAAGCCTTCCAACTTTTGCATTCCTCACCAGATCATGCCCTCTAGTGGTACATAAAGATGAGAAATGGATATGATTGTTGTGAAATGGATACGGCTGTATGTGTGCTTGGCGCAGCGGTGCAGAACCAAGAGTTATTTTAATTTCTCTTCCCAGCTCCTGTCAAAGATCATATTTCATCATAAAAATAGGAAATGATATTGCTTAGTTGCCAAGGTTAGGGGCAAAAAAAAAGACTTTAATCCGTCTGCAGTTCAGATAAAGAGCCCGTCTATAACCCCATTCTATTAGCCCAATAACCCTGGCTGTTAGTCAGTGATAAAGTCATAGATATTTTCAAATATATGGAGAGGGTTGTATTTTTATATATGTCAGGGTTCTCCCTATCCATTTTCTGTGCCAGTAAACTATGTCAAGGATAAAAAGGGATCATCACATCTGGATACAAAAAGATAAGTGGCACCTGTAAAATATAATACATATTTTTCCTAGTGAGTAATCTCAAGAGTAGATGAGAAAAGCTGGCAAAGAGAGACATGGTGTGGTAGACTCTAGAAATTTACCAACAAATATTGCCATCTTTTAAAAAATGCTAGATTTGTGTTAAGCTACATTATAAAAATGGCCTCTAAACTTAGCAAGATTATCATTTTCAGCTGTGAACATATGGTATGTAACCTTGATAGGATTACTTTTCATAATGGTGAACAGTATGTAACCTTAGTAAGATTGCTGTCCATGGTTGTGAGCATACAGTGCAGTTGATAGACTTTTATTCGTGTTAAGCTTCTCAACCTGCAGGGGGCACTGAATACCTGGCTTAGTGAAAGTCACCAGTCAAATCAAGAGCAACATTTTACCAACATCAAAAATAAAACCAATATTTTTTGATGCAACATTTAGTAAATCTTACATGACAGCTCCGTCTCTGAAATAGCACTGTAACAACACCGTGATCAAAGAGTCACTTGGTTAAAAAGAGAACATCAGAGGATCTTTTTTGCCGCTGGCACATTGACAGACCAAGTAGCCTCACAGATGACTCTCTCTGCTTGCCTTTGGAACTGCACAGTTTTAATGCCTCTCCGTTCCCAACTGAGTGGCATTTAATTATGGGTACTTAAAACAACAGATGTGTATTTCACGCGACAAATATTGATTGTAACCTCGCTGGCACTGGTGTTAAGAATAAGCGTGCCTTCCAGGGGTTTTCAGCCTACAGATGTTTACTCGGAGCCAGAATTACAGAACAGAATGTGAGGTATGTGGAGAATTTGCAAAAAACATGCCTGAAATGTCTGTGTATCTCTTGAATCCAAGCACATCCTCACTCCTTTGCCTGAAACTGCATATAAACACAAAACACAGAAAGCTTGAGTAGGGAAGGAAGGTGGATCCGTGGGCATTATTATGAAGGTCTATTTGCAACCAAAGTATTACTCCTTGTAGTGCATCAATGCCCCGTTCCATTCTCGCAGGGAAAGTTCGTCAAGTCAGTGAATTTGTTCAACATTGCTGTCTTTGCTGTCTGTCAACACAGTAAATCAACATGATAATTGGTCTCACCTCAACCTGAGAATGCCCCCTTTGTGGGAGGAGGGTTGAGTATTGTCATCCAGGAGAGACAGACGCCAGCATGCTGTGTGGGAGACAGATTGAAAGAGTGCCAGCGTAAACACTCCCAGACCACATGTTCTCCCAGGGCAGAGGGGCTGGCCCCTCTCCAGGCACATCTGCACACAATCCCCTAGCTTTAGCAAGCCAGCCAAGGAGACAGAGCAGGGCAGAGGAGAGAGAGACAGAGAGAGAGAGAGAGAGAGAGAGAGGGGGGGGGGGGGGGGGGGCCT
>OMLF01026414.1:0-13390 GCA_900302615.1 Holocentrus rufus | reverse complement strand
TTGGCAACGGCCCAGCTTCACAAAGTTCATCGCAACTGCTGCTGAAAGATTAACACATTTGTGGAGGTGATATAGAGCCTATTCTGCCATGAAGCATGCTCCGACTCTACACTGAGTGAAATTGCTTAATCACCAAAAAGTCTGTTGTAGTATACACTTAAAATCACATCAGAATTTTTCTGTTTGTTTAAACAGCAAGGGGAAACTCTAGCCAACAACCCATGCTCCCCATAGGCCCCACTATTCCCGGTACTGGCAAATTCACAGTGTGGGTTGGCTGGCTCTGCCACTCTGCTGACTGAGTCACTCCCCAAACTGTCCTTGAGCTCAGTGGAACTCACAGCCCATCTGGCTGAACACTGGCACACTACGCGTATCAAAACATTGCATAGATTTACATAAAGGGAGTGAATAACTGTGGGTGACCTAATTGTGGTCTGAAAAAACTGTCAATATTTGGCTGGAGAGAATAATGGCAAAATAGAATAATGTTATTTTTATGCAAATGAAACCAAAACATCAAGTTCTGACTTTGTGTGAGTATAAGTATGTGTGTATGTGCATCTGTATATGAGAGGGAGAGACAGAGAAAGAGGGAGGGGGGGATTATGAATTCAGCAGGGCCTCTCCCCTCTATCTGACTAGACAGAAATGATGAAATCATGGTGAAATCCCTTGTGCATGTAGATTAGCGTGAGTATACAGCGCTGTCCTCTGCCCAAATGTCTGTGCGGCTGATTTTTCATAAACAGTTGTAGCTGTATTATGCAAATGCCATTGTTAGAAAGAACATACTATACTGTATGGCTGAGTGAACAATTGCATATGATTTCGACACACTTGAGGGCTAATCAGTCAGGCTACACAAGACAAGGCAAAAGAGTCAGGGGACTTAGTTGCCAAGCAACTTCAGTTGATTATACAAACACTAGTGTCATTCAGAATGAAAGGCATCTAAAGGCATCACGTTCAGTTAGACATAAGGACTGTGAGATCATTTCTGATATTATTGCAAGGTCATTCTCTGATCCACGTCATCATTTATAAGTTCAGGTCAGATCCAGTAAACTGAACATTTTAGTTAATCGACAAGGAGACATTCTTTGCTATGTTAACATGAGCTCCAGTTGATGATCATCATAGGCAAACAGCCATCAACATCTACAAAAATCAATTATCTTTTCAGAGAAGCATTAATTTAACCGTTTCCCTTGAAGTACCATTTCCTCATATAGGTTGTATCAGTTGGATTACTATTTACCTATGATTTTTTTATGATCAAATTTTCCTAAGTACGTAAAAGTATGTAATTTAATGTACCTAATATGGCTTAACTGCACAAATTCATCTCACAGACCATTTGTGACAAATAAATCAGTGATTCCCAAAGTAAGGTCCAGGGGTTTCTGGGAGTCCTTGAAGAGGTACCTGGGCAAGAAAAAATCAATTGCATTATCATTTCAGTCAATATATGCTGACACAGCGAAGACAGAATCTATAAAAATGATTTGACTAATCAAAGTTTTTAGTCTCCCTACTTTGTTATCTCCCCACTAGCATTAGATCAATAGATTAGGCTGATATTGGCCTTTTACTAATATTAGATATAGAAGTTGCAGTCTTTTCATCTACCTCTAATACGACGGAGCTTCATCCCTGATCACAGCTACATGAAAAAAGTCTATAGGAACTGCAATTCAACTTTATTTTCTTTCCCCATGTTATTCATTTGTTTGATTTTTGGTTTCTGTGACTTTTTAAAGACAGCAATATTTCAAAAAGTTTACCTGTCATCGCATGTTCACCTTGACTTAAAGAACTGCTTACCATGAATAAATGTCATTTCTATACATTTCAAATTAAGTGTTTTAGTGTTTCATTTTGTAAATGCTGTTTTTACACCTTGCTAAGAATAGAATTGTGGAGAAACATGGATTCCTTGCATTTTAATTTTTTTTTGGTCAAATGTAAAGTTTGATTAGTTTGAAATGACCAGTTTAAATTCCTCCCAATCATTTTGCAATGCATGGAGTGTTTAATTCAATTTTTGACATTTACCTGTTTTAATTCATTTTTTTTTTTTAAAAAAAACAACCATTGCTTGATATTAGCTGCTCTAAATAAAAAGACATGGATATGACAGCAAAGTTAGGATGGGATGTTATGAGGGATTATTTCCTAGTAGAGAATTTCATTTCCTCCTGTGGTTGTCAGGTGATTGACAGCAGCATAGCGAGCAGAGCGTAACATGCATGCTTTGATATGAAAACCCTCCATGCTGGCACAATGAAATAACAATAAAACAGGAACATTGACAAAGGCTTCATGTTTAATGTAATGGTTTATCAGTCTACGGAAATTGTTTGTCATACTGTACAAAAATAAATACCACAAATGTACTCATCTTCTTTATGTCTATCTCCAGTGGGGCTCACTGTGTGCACACAACACCAGTAGTAATGTAAAGGAGAGGAGCAGCATAGACTTTACGTACAAAACTAGTATTATCCTTTGATTATGTTGAATATTGTTATGAAATCGTAGCTATTGGCAGCTTGAATCAGGGGTGGTTTTACCATTAGTCAAAGGTAAGCAACCATTTTAGCAGGAAGCAAATGAGTAGCTTGGAAATTCGCCAGTGTGGCCAGGCTTACCAGCTCAATTAGATGCAACTGCCTACAAGTGGCTTCCTACAAAATGTCACACAACTGGCATTTTGTACATGGGCCTATGTCCTTTTGTTTTTTACATTACATTTGTCTTTCTTTCATTTGCAAAATGAATCAATTTTAGGCTAGAAATGTGCACTTATATGACCATGAAAGTAGAGATGATAAAGACACAGAGCTGATTGCAAATTCTAGGAGCAAAATCTAACGAAGGGTTAGTGATTGTGCAAGACACCATTGAGAAACCTGCTGTTCATTTTCATTTTTTTTTGTTTATCTCA
This sequence comes from Holocentrus rufus, assembly GCA_900302615.1. Taxonomy (NCBI): domain Eukaryota; kingdom Metazoa; phylum Chordata; class Actinopteri; order Holocentriformes; family Holocentridae; genus Holocentrus; species Holocentrus rufus. The sequence continues at coordinate 10,440 of OMLF01026414.1, read as the reverse complement.
ATCTTGCAAATGTAGTATTTGCTTGTGTCATAGTGACCAAAAAACCCACAGAAAACAAAAAGAGAAGTACATTAAACTTTTCAACAGTTTCAAAATTCCTTATTAAAACACACCCCTCTTTATGTTATAATAAAATTATTTCAATCTTGAGCAATGCCACTCTCCTATCCAATCAGGCTACAGTGGCATTGGGCTATTCCTCTTCACTTCATGCACAATATTACCTCTTTAAGCTTATTTTCACAGCCACTGCATCAGTTGCTGTAAGAGAAAAACAGTAAGACAGGAAAATTGAAATTTTGTTGACAACTTTTTTTTCCACCAAAGAATCAACTGCTGCTAGCAGTATTGACATTGCTACTGTTTGCTGGTAAACAGCTCTATGCTCAGGGAATTTCTAGTGAAACATGTTCGCCAAACTGCTGACACCAACAGCAACACTGATGGTGAAAGCACTGCTGTGCCAACTGATACTCAGAGCCAAGAGCAAGGAAAGAAATAAGTAGTTCTAATAACGATGAAAATGAAAAGGGTCTTATTCAGGGAAGGATAGAAAGAAAAGATTGAAATCGGTAAAGGTTTGGATTCAGGGGGTTCGATGCTTGCCATGCCTAAGGCCCACAAATCAAGTTTGCCCCTGGCTTCAGTATTAAAACATTAGTATCAACTTTCAAAATTCAATAGAACTCTATCCTCCACCCACAGTACTTAACATCTTATTTTCTTAAGTAGGCCCATCTCCTGCTGGCCCACCAGTAACCCAGTAATTCTCCCAGTATGGGTCTACCAGTATTCTACTGGGACACTTCAATGATCACTTTGGTAATGACGGAGTGGTGTTCCATTGTTGGACTTCTGTGCTAGTCATGGAATGTCCATAAGGATCACCATGTTCGAACATAATGACGCTCATAAGGGTACCTGGTACCAGAATTTCTTGGGCCAACAGTCAATGATCGACTTTGTAGCTGTTTCATCTAACTTGCGGCCATATTTTATGGAGATGGGTGAAGAGAGGGACAGAATTGTCAACTGGTTACCACCTTGTGGTGAGTTCAATCAGATGGAGAGGGAGACTACCGGACAGATCCGGTAAACCTAAACATGTAGTGAGGGTGAATTGGGAGCAGCTGGTGGAGGACCCGGTCCTGAGGGTTTTCATCTCACACCTCCAGAGGAGCTTATACCTTATCCCGAGGGAAGCTGGGGACATGGAGTCCGAATGGTCCCTGTTCAGAGTCACTATCGTTGAAGCGGCAGCATTGAGCTGTGGTAAGACGGTGGTCAGTGCCTGACACGGAACCCAAGAACCCCATGGTGGACACCATTGGTGAGGGAGGTCATCAGGTTGAAGAAGGAGGCCTTCTGGGCTTGGCAAGCTCAGGGGACTCTAGAATCAGCAAAGAGCTACTGGCAGGCTAGGTGAGCTCCAGCCTTGGTGGTTGCGGAATTGAAAACTTATGGGAGGAGTTTGGAGACTCCATGGAGAAGGACTTCCAGTTGGCCTCAAAGACGCTCTGGTAAACCATCAGGCGACTCAGAAGGGGCAGGCAGGGCCTAGTCCGGGCTGTTCTCAGCAGGGACAAGGAGGTGCTGACCTCCAGCAAGGAGGTAGTGAGACTTTGGGAGGGAACATTTTGAGGAGCTCTTAAACTTGACAGACATGCTCTCCAAGGAGGAGGCATGGCCGGAGGACTTGGAGAGTTCATCATCCATCTCTCTGGGAAACTCTGCAGTGATAAGGCACCAAAAGTGGATGAGAGCTGCCCTGAAATGCTGGCTGACACATCTCTTCAATGTCACTTGGATGATGGCGACAGTGCCTATGTAGTAGTGGACGGGGTGGTGGCGACATTTTTAAAAAGGGGGATTCAGTCTCCCTGGGAAAGCTTACTGCAGGGTGCCAGAAAGAAGATGCCGGTTGATTGTCAACCCTTGGATTCAGAAGGAACAATATCCAGGCCATGGAACAGTACACTGACCCTTTACCCTAGCATGGATAATGGAGGGGTCAAGCGCGTTTGCCAGTCCAGTCCACATGTGTTTTGTAGATCTGGTGAAGCCTTATGACCATGTCCCTCAGGGTGTCCTGTGGGGGTTGCTGTGGGATTATGGGGTACCAGGATCGGTGCTGCAAGTCATTCGGTCCCTGTATAGCCGGAATGAGGGTTGTGTTTGCATTCTTGGCACCAAGTCAAGCTCGTTTCCAGTGGGTGTTGGACTCCACCAGGGCTGTGCTTTGTCTCTAATCCTGTTTGTGATTTTCATGGACAGGATTTCAAGGCACAGTTGGGGGGTGGAGGGTGTCCAGTATGGTGGCTTCAGGGTTGTATCTCTGCTTTTCGCAGATGATGTGGTCCTGTTGGCTTCATCAAGCGGTGACCACTGGAATGCATCGGAGCGGTTTGCAGCCAAGTGTGTAGAGGGTGGGATGAGGATCAGCACCTCCAAGTCCAAGGCCATTGTTCTATGACAGAAAAAAGGTGCAATGCCCCCTGTGTTGGGAGTGAGGGCAAAATGAAGAGGAAGATTGACAGACAGATTGGTACAGTGGCTGCAGTTATGCAGTCAATGTACCAGACTATCTTGGTGAAGAGGGAGTTGAGCCTGAAGGTAAAGCTCTCAATTTACTGGTCAATCTTTGTTCCAACCCTCATCTATGGTCATGAGCTCTGGGTAGTGACCGAAAGAACGAGATTGTGGATACAAGTGGCTGAAATGAGATTCCTTTGTAGGTTGGCTGGGCTCACCCTATCGACGGGGTAAGGAGCTCAGACATTTGTAACACTGTGTGTCCTTGTTATATTTTTTACTCCACTATATGTATCTGATGACTGTAGTTAGTAGCTGCAGAAAAGGTTTTACTCGCAAAACATAAGTTCAATTTTGATACTTAATACACTTAAGTGCTAGGGCTGAAGGATATGAGGGAAAAAATCATATTGCAATAATTTTGAAATATATTTCAATTGCGATATGATAAATGATTTTAGTAGGAGTTATAATATTTGCGTCATAATTTTCATTTTCACTGAAAAACTATTAAAAATGGTGGTGGTGTGATTTTTGCTGGGGTCTTGGTACAGACAATATTTCATTTTTTTTTTATTTTGTTACACTTGTCTTTATCAAAAAATTGCAGCTCGATTTGCATATTGTACTTGACTATATGTTGCGATTTCGATATTTCGATTAATTGCTCAGGCCTGTTAAGAACTACTTTTGACTACTAACTACTTTTGATAAGCACGTTTAACGGATAATACTTCGACTTGAATAAAAAGGAGGATTTTCCCTTTATGTTATTGCTATTTTTACCTAAGTAAATATTTTGAGTTGTTTTTACACCACTATTTCCATCTGTAGATAAAACATATAACCAATCCCAGTGTTGAGTATAGCAGGAGTGCTGATGGAGGGGAGGCAGGGTGGAGGGGTGACTCCAATCACTACCACTGTTCCAGGCTGAATTTCCCTGGCTGACGTCAGCTGACTGCCTTGGCTGTGCTCTCCGCTCCGGACATAGCGCTGTAAAAATGCTGCTCTCTGTGCCGCCAAGGACAGGAATCAACCCATACAACGGCTATACCAGCAGAAATAGCAAGAAGGTAAATGCGATATATTACAGCCTACTATCCTCTCTCTGAAGTAAGGGTCGTTTCTCGATTTAAGTGTTGTTCGAGCTCTGTCTGTCTCCAGTTAGGTTGCTCGACTATTTAAGCTGCAGTGTCCTTGAAAGTGGATCACAGGCAGCGTTTAAACTCTCTTACTTGCTGTTACAACGTTGCTGGTGACTGTTTGTTGTTGTTAGATTGTAACAGAGAATACGAGGGCCGTTACAATGTTGGCCGTAGATTACTACTACTGTTGGCTTTCGTTTGTTCCGATACGGTCGCTGTTCTCTTCCTATACATACAGAGTATAAGCTCGCAAATTGTGTTTAGATGCCTGTAAGGCTCTGAACAAGCTATTCAAAAGCTAATTATCTTCGATTCGAACATAAATTCATGGCTATTTAATCGACTGCATCTTTGCGTTGGTAATATTTCATTGACGAAACCACAAGTTAGCAAAGTTTTTTTTTCCTCTTTTACGCGTACAGATATGCCCCACCCCTTGAGTCCTACTAATGATGACCGAAAACGTTTGCATGGCACAATGAGGAAAAAGGGGAAACAGTTACAGAGATGTGTATTAAGTCTAATATTAACGCGTTACTAACATGTATGGGACGTGTAGATCAGTTGTGGGGAAAATGACAAGGTATAACTGACTATATTGCCTGTTCTAATGAATCATTCATGATGTGACATTGGTAGCAAATTTCAGCTGTTATCTTTCTGTGTAAAATGCCTCTGTAGAAGACTTCCATCGGATCTGTATTAGGGAACATTGTGCAATGATGGTGTGGAATGTAGACGACAAAGTTGGCAATGAAAATGATGTTGTAAGCTGCGATGTCTGTCGTCCTTTGGGAAAGTAACTACAGAATACCGCAGGATTTAAAGTATTATGAGTGTTTTGTTGAATTAATTGAGATTAATGCCAGGCTGTGTTTCAAATAATGCCCCTGCTGAAGTTCATATGCTCTGTGTGGAGTGGCATATTAAAGATTTTGATGACTGACTTCTCAGCGTTTCTCCAATAATGTGTTAAGGATGCTGAAACCCAACACCTCCCTCCTTCCCTGTGTTATTCCCTTCCCTGCCTCACTGCTGGCAGGAATTCAGATTGCTCAGATTAATGACCTGGAATTCCTGGAATCCTGGATTCAGACAATGTGCTCATTTCAAGATGGGCTCTCTGCTTCATGCAAACTCAAACCTTTTTCCTTACAAAAAAAATAATTTCACATTGTTAGGGTTTCGAATCACACAAGAGGAAAAACTTGTAAATCCAATGTCATGCGGTAACCCCTGATCTGTGTCTTTTACTACGAGGAAAAGGGTGGAGAAAAGAAAAGGATTAAGAGATTTTTTCCCCTTTCTTCTGCTTTCGATTACCTCCCCCTCTCCTCCTCATCCCCCCTCCTTTCTTTTTCCCCTGTGAGTTTCACATACCTTGATTTCTTGTCTGTCAGTGGTTCAGTTCACATGGACAAGAGAGCCTGATCATTCCTCTTTAAAGGGTGAATCCCCTCTCTGTAAAGCCTTGTCCTACATTCTTCTTCTCTCGTCCCTTCAGGGTGCTTGATACCTATTGAAAACAGCATTTTGTTAGCATTTGTAGGGATTTTGGTCCTTTTTTATGGAACTGGATTGACTCAGAAGGAGGAGAACAAGGAAAAGTCTCACCTGTTAGCCACAGGCCGTTAAGGATTTTTTTTATCACCCTTTACACTTACTTCTTCATGCCTTTTTTATGTGTACAACAGCAGAGATATAATATAAAGTGATTTTGTCTGTTACAATATGATCTTTTCCACGGTGCCTCTTAAGGTTACTTTTACCAAGCAGGTAGGACTCAGCATTTTAGACATGTCTCTCTCATTCAAGATCAATTCTTTCATTGTTTAGTAAACAGATTTGTGTGTTTTACAAAGCATAAATAATATAATTCCTGGCACATTTTGTGCTTTAATTTATAATTTGCCTATGCTGTATAGCTTTGTTGAAATGCTATTGTGTCATGATAAAAGTTATAGTAAGTTGATAGACTATAATGTATCTCTGATCACGATGAGGGATTTTTTAAAAACTTAGTTCAGTGAGGTGTGTATTGCCTCGATAACATTAACACCAAGAATAATGAAATAATTTTATTTCTGTGTTCACTGTTTGAATGCTGGAAGTGCCCCGGACTCAACAGGACACATATTTTGGTTAAATAAAATTCAGTGACATAAATATAATGACATCAGGAGACTTTTGATCGGATTGTTCTAACATCCTTGGTATGAGTTACATAAAGGGTTTGTTATCTTTGTTGCCAGAACAAAGCCTATTTGGTCTGAGAGCCATCGCCTGCACTGAGCTTTGCTATGACTATGAATTTATGGGCGAACATCCTGCCTCAGTCACTGCTTTGTGCTCTTTCTGGGATAAAAAGTCCTTGAGTCACCTGTTCTGCCTGCAGGCATCACCTCCGCTCCCTCCAACTGTAATCACCTCATCAGTCTTCAGTTGCCGCCTGGAGCACAGTCCCACTCTCTGCACCATGTTGTGGGCCACTGACTGTACTCAGGCTGCTCGCAGAGCTTTAATAGTATGGCAAAGACTTGACATATCATTGGGCAGCAGCAGCAGCATAAACTGCTTGTAATGGGGATGTGAGGACTGCATACTGCTTGGGGTCTCTGTTCACAACTGCTGTAAGCAATTGAGCATTACAGTTCACAAGCAGCAAGGATTAATTAGTCATTATAACGAGTACAACCGTATGCCATATTCATTCCTTTGATGCTATTCATGTAGTCAGTTTGTGTGTCTTGTACGTAAGCGCAGTTTGATTTCCCCTGTTTGTCAGGGTGGATCTTGTCTCGTTGTCATGAACGCCAGTTCCCGCAGAACTTGTGATGCTTCAAGGAATGCGCTTCACGTGTTAACGACTGTAGCATAAACCCCGGGTCCCGCCACCCTTCCCCCCTCCCCTCCAGGAGGCAAACACAAACATTTGTTTATTGCATGGGAACTTAAAGAATGCTCAAGAGATGACTTTGTGGTTTATGTAGGGAGCAGTGTAAGTAAACATGGTGGCAGCTCTTGATTGAAGAGTACCAAGCAGGAAGGAAAGCAGCTCCATGCCAGAAGGTCAGACTATGGGCACTGACTCACGGACTGAGAGTAGGCATTATTAATGCAGCGAGATTTGTGATTCCCAGTCATGCACATTTCAGCTTCTCGTAACATAATGTTTGACCTGCACTCCTTTCAAAACATGGAACCATGAAATGTTTGATGTTCTTTTCTGGATCCTTTAAGTGGAGATTATGAAACTGGTAATTATCTACCATATATATTTATATATTGTTGTGTGCTCCAATGAGAGTGTGCTTGCGTGTGTGTTTTCATCTGCGATGTGTATATACTGCTACAGCTGCAAATTGGCATCCCTCTACATGTGTGGTAAAACACCTGGAGCTGGCGGCTGGGTGCTGGGGCAGATGGGAGTAGGTGTGGAGCTGACTCACTGCCATCTTTTTCTCAGAAGGAGCCTAGCAGAGCGGCCTTAATGAGACACTACCTTCTGACTAGAGAGCACATGAGAGGGATTAGTGCTTTCCACTAACAAGCTCAGACCCCAATTAGACAGGCCTCGCTAGCCATGCTTAGGCCCAGACCTGGTCTCCAGTCAGATCCTATCTCCCCCGGCCTCTGCAGGTGCATCCCTCCTGATAGGTTGCGCAGGCTGCCTGGAGTGAAGGCGAGGGGAGGCACAGGAAGAGGCCGTGATTATGGAAAAACAGGCCATGTACGATTGATGCTGAAGAAGAGAAGGAGATTAGAGTTGGAGGAGGAGGAAGGGAGGCGATCAAGATAAATGGGTGCTCTCGCCGTTTGATGAAGGAGACTGAGTATCTTTTGAAGGCTGCATTGGACCAAAACTGTTTGGAAAACATCGGGCAGCTGGGTAGTGGCGATGCAGAGCAGACACCGTCAGAATAGCTTGCAAAAGAGTCGTCGGTGTTGCTAGTTTTGTCATTTGTTTCTGAAAGGATGTTGCCAGAAGATACATTCAAACAACCTGAATGATGGCTCATGCTCTATTGTTGTTAGAGACAACAGGTCAGAGTCCACATTTTTCCTGTTTTCAAATTTTACATAAATTGTACTGTAAATGTAAACATTTACAGTTCTCTGCTGAATTAAACCCGTAACCGTTGGGAATAATGGATACAAAGCAGTAAAAAAAAAGCTGAGTTCATAATTAGCTTGATTCCGCAGCCTTTTGACAGCTCCCTCCCTGTTAATAAGCTGGTGGTCCACTGGTGACCTTGTGGTGTCCAACAAGCCATCCCATTGTTCCCTGCGGCTGGGACTGGTGACCCTAACTAATCAAACAGTTCCTCCTCCTCCTCCTCCTCCTCCAGCGCTGAGAGAGAGGCAGCGGCACGGCCAAACATAACTGAAAGCTGGAGATAGGCTGGGAAAATTGAAACTCTGGACAGTGTGCAAGGGTTTAATCTGAAAAAGGTAATTACTTTTACTCCTCCATTCGATGGCTTTCTTCGGGAACAGCTAGTTGCCTCTCTGATCTATTTTTGCTTAGAGTGAAAGTGAACATTGACTTGTGGAGCCAGCCATTCTTTCAGACTGTTAATGATTCTCCTTCCAAGCAGGGTTAGCTCGATATTGGCGTGATTGAATCGTTGCCGGCGGCTTGCAGAGGCTAGCGCAATTTGATTAATGTGAACAGTAAATGCTTGAAGTATCTGTGTGACTTCATAATCACGGGTCTTGCTGATGTTTTATGTTTTCCCACCAAAACTAAACCGCGGCGCAGTGCGAGGCTGTAACATATGTCTGCAATGTGCACATGTATGACCTTTTAATGTGAATATGGCCACATTTTTTTGCACATCCTGTGTATATGATGTAATCTCACACACTGTTCTCCCTCATATGTCTCTCATTTGACACATAAACTGCTTGTATATTTCGATTTATGTTTTGACACATTTCTTTTTTTGTTGATTTTCATGTCATACATATTTTTAATTTGTTTCTTTATTGAATCAGTATGTTTTACTGCTATCAGTGATGCTGTTTTGCACATCCTGTTACTGTTGTGATCCTTCTACATAGCTTATTGTCAGATTTTTATGTTTATTTAGCCATTAACCCACTTTCACATATTGAATTTTTTTGCTGTATTGTATAGTTTCTTTGTGAAACAGCCCAGTTAGCCTACCTACAGTGACTTGTCTTGTCTTGTCTTATCTTATCTCATCTTATCTTATCTTATTTCCTGAAAACACTCAAGTCAGCTGCAGGCAGTTAAATTGCCATTGACGTCCTGGCTCTGACCCCATGGTCTATCACAAACTATTGACAACATGACTTCAGCTTAACTAACCACTGTTGCTGGTTGACTGGGTAATTGTGACTTTAACTGGTTTTCTCCAGATAAATCTGTAGTTAAGAGTCACTCAGTGAGATGTTCATAAGAGCTGACTGGCTCCTGCTGCTCCTGTTTCAAACCCAGTTACCTTCTAACCGGATTATGTAGCATTTTTCATGTTAAGAAAGATCAAAGAATGATTCTGCTTCATATATATGACTGCACCGTCCAAAATTTTGAACCAGGCCTTTTTTTGCGCCGCAGCAGACGTATGTGTCCCCCTCCAGCCATCACATGGCTCCTCCCAGCCCCAACAACAACTCCACCACCACCAGCAATGGCAGCAACAGCAGTGGGGGAGAGCAGCTGAGCAAAACCAACCTGTACATCCGAGGCCTCCACCCAGGAACCACAGACCAGGATCTGGTCAAACTCTGTCAGCCGTAAGTAGCCTAATAACAAATCACCCCAACCTCTGCACGTGCCCTCAATAAATCTCTCTCTGGCTCCCCACAGTGTGAATGAACCAGGTTAGAGGAGCAGAGTAGATAAACACACAACAGAGTAGCCTAATTTATAAACTGATGGATGAATGGCCAGATGGATGATTGCGGCATCCATGAATGAATGCATGGACGAATAAATGAGACATAAACGGTGTTTTTTATTCATACATATACATTTTTGTTGTTATATAGGGTTACACATTTTAAATGCAAGTCCAAAAGCAGGTTGTTTTTATTTTTGCACCAAGAAGAGGGGCGCATTTTCACCCGCAAAGTAAGTTTTAAGTGCCATCAGTTAGTGGCCTTATGGAAAAACCAACAACCATTTGGGCTGAAAACTAAGACCTTTCAGTTTGGCACAGCTACGCACAGACTTTCCAACAACTAGGTACTGAATGTTTAGTCTCCCTCTCTCAGACTAATTCCCTCTTCCTGTCCTCTTGTTCGCTTCTTGCACCTCCTTAGCCTTCTATCTTATGTGAATTATTGCTCCTCTGTTCCTTGGTCTTATTATAGGTGACCTTCCTACAGTACGATTATGTTGAGGGTGCTCTATCAACATTCAAAGTCATACTCTGCACTATAAATACCTCCCTATGTTGCTCATCCGTCTGAATGTTGTCTCAAACTGTGATGTGGGCAGCGCGTAGTCAGACGTCAAACAACAGTGTCATGCGATCTGTTTGTTAGATTTCCAATGAAACACATCAAAACAAGCTGGGCTGAGATAAATGATCTGGGTTTGCTTAATTGAACGCTGGAGCCCCGGTGATGAGAACCAGAAGAGCGGGGCGAGACTTTGAGAGCGGAGAAGAGTGGGAGAAAAGGAGGGAAGGGGAGCGAGAGAGATTGAATAGGAGAGGGAGAGGCCTGCTATTTTACAGCTGTCTGGAAGATATGGCTCACATGAGGCCGCCCAACCCTACAGGAAACG
>OMLF01026413.1:0-18417 GCA_900302615.1 Holocentrus rufus | reverse complement strand
TGGCCCGACAGTGACTTCAGTGGAGTGTTTATTAATAATCTTGATCTTGTCAGAGAAGCCATTCTTCTCCACAATGCACTGGGCTGCATCGGCCATAGGCTTGAATACCTGTAGACAGATGAATGAAAAAAGGCTTAATGGATACTTTTTATGATGCAAAATTAAAATGGCTGACAAGATGTTTTCAAATAAAAATCTTGCCTAGCACAGTATTATGGTTTTTATTTATGATGCTCGCCTACAAAGTAGCTACAAAAACGGCTCTGACCTCACTCCCTCATTCATTCTACACTCTCTCCCGCTCACTGTGCTTTGTCAGGGAGGCGTCTGCTAAATGTCAACTGTAACTGTAATTGGCCAATCAGTGTAATTTTTACAATGTCTGAACAACCGCTAATTGGATAGCACAGAATATTTACTTTTTCTGACAAGATGATTCACATTCTACCCAGGAACATTTGTTAGATACTACATGGTGGAAATAGTAGATAGAAATGTTGGGTGGATTCAATCTTTCACTTTGCATGTATGTAATGAGTTCATTAGATCTATGAGCCCACACAGTAAGGCCAGCCCTACCTCCACAGCATAGCAGAAGTCAGCACCAGCAGTGACAGCCATCATGGAGAGCAGCCCTGTTCCTGTGCCGATGTCCAGAACGATGACCTTCTCACCACGGGCCTTGACTCTGGCCACTGCTGCCCGGATGCCCTGGTAGTACTTCTCATTCTGGAGAGGGAAAGCACGTCAACATCAACTATGTGGGTGAAGCTGTACAAGACGGCCGAAGAAGAATGAGCATGTTCTTCAAATTTAAGGTACTGGATGAGTATACAGTTGTTTTCCTTTGGTTTTCAGTCAACTTAGCTGAGTAAACAGAAGCAGAAATCTACCTGTGTTGACCAGGTTTCTGTGTATTCTTTGATCTCATCATGGAAACCTGGTTTCTCATTGACATGGCATTTCAGAAATCAGATCACATATGTGGGGAATAACCCAATTAATAAAGTGCATTTAAATGCACTTTTTTTGGAAAGATCAAGAGGACTCTGCAACATTCTAACCTGGGTCGTGGGTCGAGCAATAAGTTTCAAAGGCATCACAGAAATTCAACAAAACTAGGACTGAAATTTTGCCAGAATCAGTGTGCATGTGAATGTCATTTAAACCTTCGTAAGAACAGTCTCAGTACTATGATTGGACTGAAAACCTGACAGAAAGCTGACAATTGGTGTTCAGAAATTGCTATGTTGCCAACAGCAACATAATTTTACTAATTAATGTTTTACTCTGTCGAGTGAGATATATATGATATGCAGGAATACTCACTCTATCATGATCATGTAACATATCCGCATAACAGGACCTGAAAGACAAATACACTGCAGTCAGCTTTTGAGAAAACAATCAAAGCAACAGGTCCATTCAGATGGATTCAGACGGATCAGTGTTGCTGTCTGTTGTTGACGCTTTCTGTGTATTTGGCAGCTTCCGTTATTGATGTCAGTGAATGGTTCCCAAATAACTAAGCTTTATATTTATTTCGCCGGTTAGTCTTGTGATCTAACGCCACATTGTCGGTCGTCGGTAACTAGTAATGGGGTTTTACTAAAATAAAGTGCTGCTTTGTGTGTCAGGTCACTGCCGAATTTATCAGTGGCAAAAAACGATTCGTTAACGGTCTTGAGTCATGTTCCATAAGGTATGTAAATTTGCCGACAAACAAGGCAAAAGTAAACTGCTACAGTTTTGAGTGGCCTGGCGTTCTCTCCCATTCAGCGACAACAACGGAGCGTGCTAGTATAACATGCATGACAGCTAGCCTGCTCTGCTACCTGGCAATCTCCTGATGATAATCATATTCCTCACTCTCCTCCACCCAGTCTAAAGCTCCCGTGGCCGGGTTGGCTCGTCCGCAGAAAGTCTTCATCCCCGCCACAGCAACGAACCGCCTCCGGCGCGATGTAACGGCTTTTATACAGATGTTTTCCTACAGAAGATTCTGACAAAATTGGATTACACCAGCAGCATTGGCTTGATGGGAGCGACCATGTTTTCTCAACTACGTCACATACTGCGCGTCACGTGACAGGACTTTTTTTTTCTGTCCTCACTTTATTGTCCAAAGATGTATCCACAGAACTTGAATAGATGGATAGAACCATGGATAGAACGGTCATTCTCATCCAAACCAACGCTTCAGTTCAGGATGGTCAGAGCAGCGGAATTTTTTATATGTACCGTTGCCATGGTACCGTTGGGCTAAATTCTGATTTGTGGCAAGTCGCTGCTGAGTCTCTGAGGCGAGTGAGGCAGAGGTTTAACAGCGATATATGGGGTGTAATTAATGCCAGTCATACTCATTCCAGCTGACACTCCTGTCACCCAGGTGGTGTTTTTTTAATCGGGTCAGGCAAAAAGTTTTGACATCTTAGCACAGTTGAGTAGAAGTGGTCATAGTTGATTAACGGACGCCGGCTAGAAACGGCGTCCGTTAGCCGTTTAAAGTTAGAAAATTGCGAGTCCAATGAAGTTCGACTAAACTAACGCAGTTTCAAGCAATAAGGAGTTATATTTAGTGAATGGTAGGGTTAGGGTTGATATTAATAACTTTATTCATGAAGTACTCATCTCAAAGCATTTTCACAAAGTTCTTTACAGGAAGACATGAAAAATAAGAATAAAATACACAGTATAAGGAGGATAAGAGTCAAAAGAAAATAGATCAGGAGAAAAACAATACATAAATACAATAAATATATAAAAAGAAGTAACACAATGAAAATGGATTTTTATAAAAGACAATTACATAAAAGGAAGTCAATGAAAAAAATGATTTAAAAGTTATTTTAAAGATGGTCAGCAGCCCAAGTCCCTCAAGCAGGACATTTCAGTCTGTCACACCTTTAGTCCAGCCTGTGATGTGAGGATGTTCCTGCTTATTAAAAAAGAAAAAAAAAAGAAAAAACATACTCAAGCTTTAAATGCAAATGCCATCCATGAACTAACTACAGCTATTACTTTCATGTTTTATATATATCGCTGCAGATTCATCCAGTGTAATCCATAACAGACTACAAAACATCCATCATTACATTGCATCATTTGCAGCCTCCTTCATTTTTTTTACTTTTCAGAAATGAGCACACGCGTTGTATATTGATTTTATTTGACACCATTCCATCTGAATATATACACAATGACTCACCTGCTCAGTAAAAAATAAACATTGCATCAACACACAACCACATAAGACAATTCAGCATCTCATAGTTTGTTTCTTCACTTGGAATGCATATGATTGGATGAATCAGATGCTTTGCAGTTGAATATACAAACTATTTGGAGCCACCAGTGTGTGAAGTTGCCCAGTGCAGCTTTAATGTCCAGGGTAAAGGTCCATATGTCTTTTACACGTACTGTAACTGACTGTTAGTGATGGTGAACGAGGCGATTTTTTTAAAGGAATATTCCAATGTTTTGATACGTATTGAACATCTCGTCTCAGTCTGGGTAAATTGGAAAAAGAGTATTTTGCCCAAAACGTTGGAGTATTCCTTGAAGAGTTTTACCTTTAACTGTATAAGGGAATGATATCAACCTTTGTGTCAGCCATTCACAGTAGCAGACTGGGAATTTTACTGGATAACTGAATTTCTTAGCAGCTGATATTACGTCGGCCAAGGTAGCCAAGACATTTGAGAAGTGGCTGTGAGCAGAAGGTTTCAAATACCTGGGAAAAAACATGTGTGTGACAAGTAAAGGAGTAACACTCTCCCCCTTCCTCTACAGCCACTGTTGAGGCGTCCTTGAGGAATGTACTGAACAGCAGCAGATCCCAGTGTGAGTGAGTGCAACTTGTTGAACTGACAAACTTATCAGGTACAGTCAAATTTACCAGCATGTGACTGCTGGCAAGTGCTAATAAATCCCTGCCTGTTGATGAAACAGGTAACCAATAGGACCTGGTCGACGATCCATCTGACAACCGAGATGCACCCTGACCGGAAAGTGCAGGCCACAGTTTAGGTCTCTGTAGTCAGGCACACTTGGCTGTGGGCAGACAGAAGGTCATAGTGGAGGGTGGAACCAGGATGTCAGTGAAGATGGGCCGGTATCCTGCAGGGAGAGGGGGGGCGCTCTGCTCTAGCAGGTCCAGGACTGTCGCTCTAATGTCCCTGGAGACGTCACCACGGATGTCCAGCAGCACAGACACATGTTCTTCACTGAGACAACAGGAGAAAAAAATAGATCACACCCTGTTCAAGAATAATCTCTGGTACAGTAGTGACTACACTGGTAAAGTGATCGAGGTAAGGCTGCATAGGTGCACAATCAGCTCTATTTGTTGCTTTGTTCCATAAGACTTTCAAGACTTTGGAACAGTCTACTCGAAGAGGTAAGATCAACAGCTTCTCACTTTTAGTCTCATGCTAGTCTCCTAAGATTATTTAGCGTTCGTTTCAGTAACTGGTTACATCAACTTAATATTTTCTACTAGACTTCACAGAGATTATTTGGCATTACTCCTTTCATCAGATACTGTGTAGGGTAACCAATAGGACAAAATCCCCAAAACTTGGTGTAGCCCTTGTACACTGCTATACTAAGGCCAGGTTTCTATTGTTTGCTGAGGCACTGTAACAACACAAATAAGTATCAAGACACTGAGATTGTACAAGCAGGGGTTACCTGATGTCAGGATATTTTGCTGCCAGGCCCGACACCTCCAAGGTGAGCATGTTGGAGTCTTTGAGTCGAATGAAGTCAGCCAGGACAGGGAGTAAGGCCAAAGGGTTCACTTCAGGTACTGACCCCTCACCTTCCTACACAGACGGGTACACAAAAGCATTTGTAAGCATTATTTGCAGGCAGAAGCTATTTTTGTATTAAAGCAATCACTTAGAAATATTTGTGCATACCAGAGTTGTTGTTGAGCCACAATGCCTTGAGTCTGATTTGAGTCTCAAGTCATCAGTGCTCAAGTTCAAGTCCAAGTCCGTCATACTATCAAAACAAAACTAGGAAGTACTCAGTCGAGCGTGTACCTCCGCCAACACTATGCAGTTGTCAAGATATGCCAGTTCCGCATGTTATTCACCAAAAATTTAATCGTGCCCACTGCCACACCCCGTTTTGGCCAATCAGTGTGACAAGTCAATCAGTTTTTCCTTGCTCCATGACCAACCTTTCTGCAAAGTTTCCTGCAAATCTGTTCTTAACTTTTAGAGATATCCTGCTAACAAGCAGACAGACAGACAAACAGAATGGGGCAAAAGTAACATTCGTCCAATTCTGTTGGTGAAGGTAACAAAGAAATGAAAAAATCACAAGTCTCAAGATTTCTCAGTAATGAAGACATGATGAGACAAGCCCAAACCTTAGTCACTCTCTGTTGTGTTAAATAGTATATTGGTTGGTAATATGTTTTGTCAAAGCTTCTGAAATCTATGGCGAACTAAGATCCAAACTTGAATTTAGGATGACTTGTACATCTTTCTAGTCCTACATCTCTGGTGCATACATATGTAAAATATGTTTAAAATGTGTCGTAAGGATCAGTTCAGGTTTAGGTCTGCTCATAGATAACCAGTGTAGTGTTGATAACCTCATAATAATGAGTATTTACACTATCTCAAACACAAACACCATGATTAGGCCACTTTTAAAGCATTCAAGTGCATTAATGATGAAGGAATTTTTAAAATTATCGGCAGACAGCATGAACAAACAATTGGTGGCACTTGGTAAGGATAAATAAAATTAAGTCCCTCCTCACCAGGCCATGGAAGAGCTCTCTGAAGTGCTGCTCATCCTGAATGATCCGCTGGGCCAGCTGCCTCCTTTCCTCAGCGTTGCGACACACCAGCCTCTTCTGCATTAGAGCCCTGACATACTCCACAACCATCAGCCATTGGGACTCCTCCTGGAGACGCTGTAGGGAAATGGTGGCCGATATAAGTAGGATCCAGAGACACAGACACAGAGACTTTCATACTGGAGTTACACCAGTATATCTGGATATGTGCCTTTGTTCTTGAACACATCAACAGTCAGCTTACAGCAGAAAGCAGAGCGTTGTCAGTGAGGAACATGTAGGAGAAAATGAGGTAAACATTTCCACTGAGCACTAGACACCATTGAAATGCCGCCTCTGTACGTGAGTGTAAGTGTAAAAAGAGCTGTATATCCCTGATTCTTTTTGTCACACCACAATTTTAGACTAAGCAATAAGCAAATTGTTACATAAAGTTGAACTAACCTTAACCCTAACCCAAGTATTTTGACCGGATTGAATACAAGTATAGTTATTATCTCTGTACTGGGTTTCAATGCAAATCTCAAGTATATAAGTGCTGTTTCAGAGGCTTTTCCTCCCTGGCAAGAATACAATTGTGGAGGAAACATAACATATTTTCGCTATGAAAAAAAATGGTCAAATTTAAAGATATTGAATATTGGCACAAAATATTCGTTATCATGACTTCAAAAACCAATAAAATACTAGTACCGGCCTTCAAAACTGATAGTGACCAAACCCTGCTACATAGCCAAATTTACACATTGAATTTGAATAAAGATCAGAAAGATTCCTGGTATGAAAAATACTAATATACTTGGTCAAGCATTTTGATGCTAAATTATGATAAACCTATTCATATCTTTGAGGAAGATAGAAAAGCTGGTATGGTAGCGAATTAGATATTTATGTGTTGTAAATACAGATTTAGACTACATACATAGAGTGCACAGTGCAGATACAGCACACATGATAAAGACAGAGCAAAACTGTGTGACCTGTCGGCAGGGGGGGCGTACGCGTCCGTACAGGTCCAGATGACACTCCAGGACCTGGCAGAGTTTGGGCGTGGGGTCACCCTGGACCAGCCAGGGTCGTGTCAGCAGGCCTTGGAGGCAAGGCTGAAGGTCCAGCAGGAGTTGATCCATCACCAGGCGACAGGCCCGTCTCACTGCCCGGTCCAGAGCTGCTAGTGGGTTGGGGGGTGTCCGAGAGAACTGGCCTGCCGACCGGGACGACTGCTGCTGCTGCAGGCTCTCTGTGGACGTCCTGGATGAAACGGAGAGCAGAGAGCACATGTTTAGTTGAATATTGTCTGTACTCTGTTTGTGGCCTCCTATAATGAAATGAGAGGCATTCAAAAGGACACGAGATTCTTTTCCGATGGAAGTTAACTCATGAAGGCCTGGGGCTGAAATAGCGCAAATTAGTCGAACAAATATGTTGGAGCATTAGACAGTGTATGATATTCCCATTTTCATTAACTTTGCAGGAGCCATCATCATATTGCTGATTCAGATTCAGATAAAGTTTTCTGAATCTGAATCTGAAATACTGTCCAAACAATGTTAAAGGAATACCAATGTTTTGGGCAAAATACCCTTTTTTCAACTTACCTTCAACTTACAAGATGTTCAATACCATTATCACCTCTGTATGTCCACTGGTTTGGTTCCTATGAGTAGTATTTTGTGTTAGCTTAGTATAAAGAATTGAAGTCTACAGGAGTCATTAGCCTAGCTCCGGCAAAGTGAAAATCAAACACATGTATTTCATTACTGTGTAACACACAAGATCCATTGTGTGCATAAGACACCTTCTGAATTGCTGTAAGGTTTATTTTTTCATTTTGACGGAGTTAGGCTAATGACTCCTGTAGACTTCAAGTCTTTATGCTAAGCTGACATGAAATGCTAATCACTGAAACCGAACCAGTGGAGGTATAAAGGTGAAAATGGTATCGAACATCTTGTCTCAATTTGGGGAAAGTTGAAAAAGGGTATTTTGTCCAAAACGTTGGAGTGTTTATTTAAGAGTTTTAGATTTAATTTCTGTTTAAATTTTTTCTACAAAGAGCTAGAGAGAATAACCTCTTTCATATTGGAGAGGGAAGACATGGACACACTGATATCTGATATTCAAAAAAGGCAGATATCAGCCCGATATACAGGTAAGCTGATTAGTCCTAACACCAGCAAGTATCTGTCTCACTGTGTCCAACCCACTCAGTGACTCTGCCATGATCTTACTTGAGGATGATGCAGTTACTGATGGACGCAAGCAGATAGTGGAGGTAGAACTTGTTTTTGTTGTTGCTCGGATCCCTCCGATGTGCCTTCCCAAACTCCACAAGAGCCTCTCGAAACCTTGGTAGGTAGGTGGGGGGTGGGGGGGGGCAATCAAAATCAATCTGATATATTGGAATTAAGACTTGATGAGAAAAACACACACACAAAGACAAACCTGTTTAGGAGGTTCTCCATCTCATATAGTCCCATCTGTATAGTCTGGTCTCGTAGGGATTCTCCAATCATCAAAGCCACTCGGGCGTTCTCTTCTAGCATCTATCACAGTCCAGATCAAAACACAACCAGTCAACCTAAAATGGTTACTTATCTAGCACAATTAGATTACCTTAAGTTTATTCTATTTGTACACTTAGCGTGTTCATACCTCTCTGTTCATACTGTTAATTCAGTCTTATACTGTATACATCCATACTGTACATACTATATATATATATTACTTATGTGCCTTGGATATTCATACATCCTGCATATTTGCAAAAACTGTTTATACTGTTAATACTGCTCATTCTGTATATATCTTGGGTATATAACTTAGCACATTCATACTGCCCTTATAGTCATTCCACTTACACATTTTTTGCACTGCACTTTTACTGCTTCTCTTGCACTTATAGTTAGATGCTAAACTGCAATTCGTTGTCTTAGCGCTTGTACTTTGTGCAATGACAATAGAGTTGAATCTAATCTAATAATCTAAGTGTAATTCTATCAGGAATATTGTAATTCCTGCTAAAACAACTTGAAAACCAAATAAAATCATGAATTAACACAAATTGGAGGGTCAAATTTGACATAATAGTCAAGATGACAAGATAAGGCATTATCACTCACTCTCTACTTGGTGCAAAACTGAACAGTCTGCTCTTTGCTTTAGCCTACAAAACGTTCTATTTTTTTTTTTTTATTTTTTTTTTTTAAATGAGATTGTCTTCGATTTCTCTGCCTCTTGTTTCATTATATTTTGTCACTTGCCCGAGGATTGTCACAAAATGTTTATCAGGATAAGATGAATGATAAAAAGACAACTTTCAGATGCCTATCAGTGATTTATTCATTACTTTATGCTTCTGTTTGTCTTGAAACCAGTGATGCAAATCAGTTATGACCAAAAAATGCAGAGCAACATAAAGGTGGGCAAGCTATATTTCTGGTCTCCAGCCACCACAGACAGAGAAAAGTAAAGCAAGGTACTTTTCTCCAATCCAGGCAACAGCAGCGGGTGAGTGCCTCTCCTAGCTAGCTGCCTGGCTAGGCTAACTTATAAACATTTTATTGTCATTTCTTTGCTATTACTATTGATCTTAGTATACAGCTCTACAAACAGTGTAATACATGAGATAATCAAACTTAGATTATATTTAAGACCAATTTCAACTTTTATGTAAGCCTAAAAATGTAAGAAATATGGCAGTGTCAGTTGAATTTCCAAGCTCTCTAATCAGCTCTTAATCAATGTTCAGGAAAACTTTGTGATGAAACACATCCATGGACTTATATGTGCATGCAGTTGAAAAGGCATTCTTACCTGTGTGATAATAGTCGGCAGGCTGGTCTGGTAGAAGCCTTCATGGTCTGTATCCGGTTCCTGATCTCTCTGCCAGTCTGTCAGCTCCACCTCTAAAGCCTTGTGCATCCACTCTGATACACTCTTCTACAACAGCAGCAACATAGGGATAGAAACACACACACACACACACAAACACACACACACACACACACACACACAGTATTTAACATTATGACATAGTTTCAAAATTCATTACTTACTTACTCCAGACCTTAACTTAATTCCTGGTAATGAAAGGGGTGTAAAACCATTGAAAAAACTGTAGTATGCATATCCCAACAGTACAATATTTTTCCTACGATTTTCTAAACTTCTCATTTAATTTCCAAATTGATTAATACTGAAATTACCACAACCATGTAGGAACCCTGCTTTCAGAGGCTTTTCCTCAGCGAGATACAGACTGAATCTTTGCCAAAATTAAAATTCATTAAGACAAGATATACAGACAGAGGAATTTGTCAGTTACACATGCAGATGGACGTGGGGTAAACCCTCTGACAGATTCCACCAGTGCTGCGCTGACTCACCCGAACACTTTGCACATATTTGTTCTGTAGCTGTTCCAGTCCTTCAATAGAAATTAGAGGTCCCAGCTCTTCTTTCTTCATCTCAGCCACCAGCTCGGGATGGCCCATCATGTCTGGGCTGCCGAAACAAGGCTATCAACATCATCCCAAACAAGCAGGACATTTTCAACATATGATACTATGGTAAAGATTCTGCACAAGGCCATGTCACACTTCGCCATGCTGCCCTGAGTCGAGTCAAGCCAAGCTGAGCCAAGTCAGGACAGGTCAAGTCAAGTCAAGTCAATCTTTAAGTAGTGGGAAAGTGGGAAATTCAGCTGATCAGTATGACACTATCCACACAATAAATCCATTTTAAAACAAAACGATTAACAACAAGAGACAAACAGAAAGAATAAAATACTAAAACCCCTAAGGGTCACAAACTTTGGAGGTTCCTCACCTGTTGTAGATATGCAGCACCCAGTTGAGCATGGCAAAGATTTCACCGCTCTCCAGCTCCCAGCTGCTAACCTAGATGACAAATATCACTTATACGATGACTAAAATGAAGCACATGTGCATTTTTCATGCATTTTCAGTTAATTTGCAGACCCTGCATACATTCTGTAATCCATACTTTTTCATATTTTTTATTAAATGTGGTTGTGTTATGTTAAATACCATCCATTTCTTTCATTTTTTACTGATGTCCGAGTCATTCATTGCTCTATTATTTTCTGCTGCATAATGACCCAATTTCCCAACAGTGGTAATTTAAATTTCAACTGATCTACTCCACTATGATGGAATGTAATCTCATCTATCTTTCCAGTTTATTGTGAATTGGTTTGTATCTTCTCGGATCACTGACCTGTGCCAGGTGAGCATGTAAACAGCGGTGGCTGGCTCTCAGATAGGCTCCCGTTAACCGGTAGTATGGCGGGACACAGTGCTCCAGCAGGTGGCGTACCGTGGCCAGGTCGGCCATGATGCTGTGCTGGAGAGCGGAGAGGTGGCCCGCCAGCCCTGGACCACGAGTATGTAGGTAGGACACGCTGCGAAACCGTGCAGAAACCGCCTCTTCTAGCACCTGGCAGGCATGAAATGTGGGACAAGAAATACTGTGGTTTACAGCAACACAAACACAATGTAGTAAAAACTCTAGGATCTAGTTAGGATAGTGACATAGGATAGTTGCATTCCCATGATGTTGCTTCATTGGTTCATCTTAACTTGACATGGTCAGTCCGTTTACTGAACATTTACTATCATCTACAGATTACATTTTAGACATGCAGCAAATGCTCTTCTCCAGAATTGCTTTTGACAGTGGAATTGGCTTCGGTTTCTAGATCACTACAAATTTCACTACAAATAGTCATGATCAAAGAACGACCAAAGTCATTCATGTCAAAGTAAAGGACTAGACCTTAAGCGCTGGTGCATGGATGGAGGTGCTCTTAAAAGACAGAGACTTTTGTGAGGCCTAAACAGACACAATGTGGATAAAGTTGTGTCCTTGGTAGCAAAGGTGCTGTAGACTTGGGTGTGCTGAAACTGGGCAAAGAGGGGGATGTTTCTAGGATTCTGGGATACACTGTTAAACCTTCTTGAGTAGTCATGGACCTAACTCAATGAAACATCGGTGAAAGAAGGTGCCCACTTGATAACCCCAATGACATACCTCCTCTCACTCACCCCGAAGGTTAGTAGCTGGTGAATGTTGCTGCCTATCTTATGGTCCTGTTGATTTATGACAGCATAGACTGATGTCTTCTATGGTACCCATTGGTATGGTAGTTCAACATTCTATGAAGCTCAGAATTGGGCCTCTACAGTATAGGAAAGCTCACCCTGGATTACGGTACAAGGGAATATATCATCTTATCCTGTGTACTGATAAATACAGGATGCAATGCCATGCTCGGAGCAGCTGATACACTGACCTGAAAGAAGCGTTCTCTCCAGCAACGAGGTCTTCCGGGGGGCAGGGGTCGGTTGTGGACCCCGGCACCTCCTCGCTCCTCCAGCAGGGCTCGGTCCAGGGCCTCCTCCCGCTCTACGATTCTAACCGCTGACACAAAAGGTGTGGGGTTTTGCCGTGCCAGAGCCAGACTGCTGCTCACCACCGCCCATAACTCCTTACCTGCAATAATGTCGGTTGAGGAGGTCTTTCACAAATCCCAAACTACTGTGAAACCCTCATCAGACACACACTGAAACACAGCACAGTAAACTGTAAGCCTACTCCTTTTGAGTCTCCCCATATTCCACTAAGACAACTTTAATGGGTGTCACTTGTGTTTGGCAAGGCGTAGAACTCTCTATACCTCAGCCTCAGCAACTCCGAACTTGATCTCCCCTACAATCTGTAACATCTTCTTACCCAGGGCCTCCACCAGCCGACCAACGCCAGAGAAATATTTGGTCACAAGCTCCTCATCCTCAGTGCTGAGGGCACTGCCTGCCATCCCAGCATGCCCCGCGTCCCCCCGGAGCTGCCAGAGGATGTCATCCTGCCACTGCTCCAGATCCATCAGCCGGGCGTGGGCCTCCAGTAGCCGCCGGGACTCCACTAGGCGCTCAGTCTCCAATACCATGCTACGCACTAGCAGGAGCATGGAGTGGCACGAGGAAGGGGAGGACATGGGAGAAGAAAGAGGAGAGGAACAAAGTTGGAACAAAAAGAGAATACACTGTGCTTGCTGCACCAGGTAAAGTCACAAAGTGGAGCTGCAACAGAGAAGAGCATCCCATCACCACTTATAGAGTCACCACACATTCACACTATTGTCCCAAATTTCCAGTACTGAGTATAATCCCTATCAGGCAATCTTGGTGCACAAAGAGTGACAACATTTTAGAGCAAAATCCAAGCAAAATCCACTAAGCAGCAGCGAGCAGCACTCCAGCCAGAGAAAGCTGCACTCGCCAATGATTGCTGAACCTCTTCACCATCTTCCCCCCACCACACACTGCGAGGAAGACATAAAGTTCACTGGTAAATTTACTGTTTTTCTGGATAATGCAGTCCTTCAAACTTTCAAAAATGTAAGCAATTATCACTTGCTGCCACTTGGGGCAGCAAACATGTGAAGTTGCCTGTTGCACGCTTGACAAAAAGCATTCTATATTGTGCCATAAAATTGTTACTTATAATTGTACCATGGTACAACCCCTTGTGGTGTTGCAAAGAATCTTTTCAGAAAGATTCTCTGTTGCACCATGCTCAAATGGTTGTAGAGAAGTGCTGTAAAGAACCATTTAAAGATAGTATGAAGTGGGAGAATTGAGAATGTCTTGCTTCAGCAAATCAACATATTTTTGGTTGAGGCAGAGCATTTAGGCGGGATATAATGTGGCGACTGATTGTTCAAAAGTGGGTGTGTTGAACCATATATAGCAGAGTCACTTAGAAGAAGAAGAAGCCATAGCTCACCAGAGTAAAGTCGTGGTAGGTTGCTGACCGCAGCGAGGAGCTGACAGTGGTTGAATGACATTTCTCTCAGCATCTCCAGAGACTTGACTCCGTCGGCGTTTCGGTTAGCCTCCAGTCCTGCCTTCTTCAGGGCATGGGAAACCTCCTTCAGCTCGTCCCTCGCCTCTCGGAGCTGCTCCAGACCCCAGCCCACCCCCTCCAGGTACGACTGGACCACGGACTGGAAGGAATACAGCAGTAACATGCAGTACGTTGTAATGTTGTATCATTGAGCTGCACTTTAAATGGTACTGGTGATTCAAAACAGCAACCACTACAGATTTTTTTTTCTCATTTTTTCACTGTTCTTCAATCTTGCACCCCTGCTTTGTGATTTAAGAAAAGAGGCCTGGATTTTAAAGAGTAACTAAAACCCACACCCAAATCTGTGTGAAGCCGGACCTCTAATTGTGAAAAGTAGGGTGTCTGGTCTTTGGTAGCAGCTGGTGTCACCATCTGTCATACTCTATGGGTAGTGACGTCACCTGCCACCAAAATCAGGCAACCTACTTTTCACCATTAGAGGTCAGGCTTCACACAGATTTGGGTTTGGGGCTTAGTTGCTCTTTAACATAAAAGTCTTCTAATGCAGATTGAAAACGCTAATGAGAAACAGACTCAGACTCATGCTGGATCAAATGTGTGTTTTAAAGTGTGCTCTTCTTGTAACCTTGAGTCTGGAGTGTATGGAAGTGGTCCTCTGGCTCTCTCTCTTCCTGTACTGGCTCAGTCTCTCCAGATGCTCAGGCCGACAGAAAACACCCGACGCCCACTTCAGGGCAGCGCCCCGAGCCAAATGCTCTGCCCGTTCCACCTCTGGCCACACCTTGGCCTGCGACACTGCATCTGCCAGTAAAATGTAAAGGACAGGGGAGGTGGGTAAAATTTTGAAGCAATGCTGAATTTCACTTTTGCTAAAAATCGATAAATGTTTTGATGATATAGTATTACTTCTTACTGCCCAGGGATTCTCAAGCATTTTCATGTCATAGACTCCCAAAAAGACCCACATTTCTTCAGATGAGGCAGATTGGAGTTTTAGTTCCATGAACATTTCTCAAGAGGCAGAGCTGCTCTGGAGACTCACACTGTATGTATCCTGCACGAATCCCATCACTATATGTACAGTCAAAGCCTGGCGGTCTATTCCTGCCATAGAGGGCCTCTCCTCTCACTCCCATTCTTAACAGCCCAGACTTTCTGCCAGGTTGTCAGGGCCTGGGGTTTAGAGCATGGTATAACCAGGGGTAACCAAGAGATGTATTTGAAGGCCGGACTTTACTTTCTTTTTCCAGCTCCAACAGCAACATAACCCACAGAAATGTATTTTATTTTTTAGATATCTACAATACTAGATATAAAAGAATACCACATTGATATCCAAGAGTTCTACCTCATCATTAGAAAAGACTTTTTATTTACGGTTATCCAAGAAACTTATTAGTACATTGAACAAAGCCCTGTTTTCCTCTTCATCCCTGACTTCCCAGTTTACTAAACAACCCTGGGAGAAAGTTTTAGGCATCACTACTGATGACTTTAATTGGTTGGAATTATGCTATGAAATATCAATTTGTACCGAATCCACTCAGCTCAAAATTGTACACATCTGTTCTCAAAAGCAAAATGCAAATGTATCTCCTCTTTGCCAAGTGTGACTGTGAGGTTGCAAAATACATTCACCATTTATAGTCCTGTGTAATGCTGCAAAACTATTGGTCTTGTATTGTGGATGAACTGGGTATGGTTTTCGGTGTCCCTATAGGTTAAGATCCTGTGTGTCTCCTACTTGGTCTTCCTGAAAATCACATCATCAATCTTAAAGACAGAAGGCTATTCAACACAGAACATTTTATTGTTTTGGGTAAAGAACACCACGCTGACCAAAAAATCTTGGCACAATCTCATCATGGAGTGTATTCCTTATGAGTACATTATGTGTATAGTCCACTATTCAGTGGATGTCTTTTGCAAAGTCTGGCACCCTTACTTAAAATATATTGGTCCTACATAAGAGAGAGAGTAGTCTTTATAGATCCCCCGAAGGAGAAATTCAAGGCGATACAGCAGCAGCAGTTACAAGTTACATCATCGTCTGCCATCCTACAGGGGTTCACTCATTCAGTCTAGCCTGTTACGGTACTTCAATAATGTTTTGTAATTTTGTCTTTCTCTAACCTTGTTAATTACATTTCTGTTGCTGCCTTTTTTTTCTATCTCTCTGTGGGGTATGGGGTTAGGGTGATGATGTCACGATGTCATGCTGTGTCTGAGTGTTGCATTTGAGCACATTTTACCATCTAACATCTCCTAAAACGACTCTTTTTTGTTTGTTTGTTTGTTTTTTTTAATTCCAAGATGTGTATTTCAAATTCACATGATACACTGTATAAATAAGACAGGTTTGGAGTTGCTGTAAGGTTTATTTTTTTCACTGTGACGGAGCTAGGCTAATGACTCCTGTAGACTTCAAGTCTTTATGCTAAGCAAACACGAAATGCTACCCACAGGAACCAAACCAGTGAATGTACAGAGGTGAAAATGGTATCAAACATCTTGTCTCAGTCTGGGGATGTCAGAAAAAGGGTATTTTGCCCAAAATATTGGAGTATTCCTTTAAGGCTTGCCTACAAAGTCTCCTATTGATGAACTCCTTAAAAAATATTAGCCATATAAATGATCATTTTTAGCCAGCAACAACTATGGATTGAACTATGAAATAACCCATAACTTAAATTTTCATGTTTGGGTGAACTATTCCTTTAAGGGATCAGGCTACATCAGACACTTTGAATAAGTCTCCCCTCTCAGTTCTTGTGGTGATAATCATTTTGGCTTAGCTTAAATGTTACTGAATGTTCTGCTGTCAGCCAGACAACAAGTCAGGTAAGCAGCATGTTAAACAGAAGCTGTTTGCTGTTTGTTAGCACAGTCTGAACTGTTAGTCATCTAGACAGGCAGTCAGCCAGTCGACCTCGCAGCCATCAATGTCACATGACAAGAGCTCTATTTGAATTGCACATCTTAATTGGTCTTAATTGAATAATGGACTGGTTAGTGACTCAGCACAGAGTAATGTGCTGTTCTGGTGACTCAGCACAAAGCATTTTTTCTGTCGATGCATGTGTGTGTGTGAGCTTGTACATCAACAATTTTAAAGTTTAAAGTATTAGGATGACAACTACTGCAGCAATGACAGGTTTAACATGTATTGTTCAAAGCTCAGGGTTAGCAAATGAATGGAGTCAACAAGAGGTCCTCACAATTGCAGTGATTCAAGTCTCTGTGTGTGCATTTGTGTATGTGTGTGTGTGGGTGTGTGTGTGCGCACATGTATGCATGCATGTCTCAATTACCCAAACAGGGCTGTCTCTGTCTCAGAGGTGGTCATGGGACACTCAGTTCTCTTTCCTACCAAGACAAAATCTGAGCCCTCAATATGTCATCCTCAGCAGTTCTGCCAAACAATAAACCATGGAACTCGCTCTCAGGAGGCAATAATGCAGGCGAGTACTGCAGTGTCATGGTCCAAACACCCAGCACACAGGATGTTATGGCAGAGGTCCTAACAGCTTTACCTGTGGCAGTGGTTTTCAATCAGGACATGAAGAATTCCCCCTTCAGCTCATGGCAGTGATCTGAGCTGCTGTGGTTGGAATAAAAACCTGGAGACTCGTAGGCCACAATCACATGTTTGAGAATCCAGCAATACTGAGCTACACAATGAGGACATCTCTGTTTGTTTTTGAAAGCTGATGCTATTTCGTTCTTTGCACCAGTAGTCAAATTTAACTATTTCCAATTATTTTCTAAAAAATGACATTATTTCCTCCATAATCTTATTCCTGTCAGGATGCAAAAGCCTTGGAAACTGTATTTAGACCATCACGGGACAGTAAAAGTCTCTATTGAACTCTATTAAAATTAGCAGCTCTTTAAGGCCACCACACCTATTTAGTAGTGGGGAAACTCTGGGATAGATTATGGCCTTTAAAAATATAATTAATTTACAAAAATGATCAATTAAATGTGCAGAGAAAAACAATGGACAACATGGCTAAGTTTCCAACTAGAATTAATCTCCAAAAACATTTATATGTATATCGTATGGGGAACAGCGTTGCTTCCTAGTACTGCCAGGAAGGAACCTCAATTATATCAGATGTGGATGACACTGAATGGCTGATATGCCTTATTCAATAAAATCCCAATATTGGCCTCCAAGTTGGTATATATTCATTTAATTCCTACTAGATAGACTCTGAAGAGTTCACTGACATTGATTTGTCTCACAGTAAAGCAACACTGCAGCTGTGCCCTGCTTTGTTTTGTCTCCAGCTGTGGAGAGACTTTGGAAGAAGTGGGTGTTGGTCATTCAGCAGTCTTGTCAGCATGTAAACAGTGTCCGTGCATGTGTGTGTGTGTGTGTGTGTGTGTGTGAGACCATCTGCCCATTACCTTCTGGTTTGTTACCATTACTCTGCTCCCCGGCTGACATTGAAGTTCAGTTTCTAGCCGCCCGTCCGTCCGTCGAGTCTCCTCTTCCCTGAGGGCCGGCACTGAAGGTGCCCGGGGCACAGCGGCACTGAGCGAGCTGGGTGCAGAGAGAGCAGGAGAAGAGGAACAAGAAGAGGAGGAAAGAGGAGGAGGAGGAGAAGAAGGAGAAAGGGTGTAGAAGAGAGGGCACATATCCATTCTACTGACGGCTTTCCTCTTTTCCCTCACACACACTCTCTCTCCCAGACACATCC
>OMLF01026409.1:2914-15364 GCA_900302615.1 Holocentrus rufus | reverse complement strand
AGCCTTGATCACTTTTTTTTTTTTTTTCTTTACAAGCGGAGACTTGGGCTCACCTAAACCAGATGAGAGCCCTTCAAGTCTCCTGTGAAAAGAGCTACTGCAGCACCTAATTCAGCTTCTCACCGCTGGATGTTTTTCCACTCACGGCCCCCCATTCCGTGAGGCACCGTTGGCCTAAATTTGGAAAAACGTGTTAATTTTTTTCCCCCCGTCTGGCAAGGCGTTGTCAAGTTCAGCTCCACCTGCTGAAATTTTAACCAGTGTTGTTCTTAAAGCTGCTGTTTAATTCAGAAAGTAGCAAGACTTTAATGGTGTGGTAGAAGCTCAAAAAGCCTTTGGCTTTTTCGCTTTTAAGTGCCTTTCCATTTGTTTTAGAACAAGTGCCCTGCTCCCAGTCTGTTTTGTACTCTTTCCAGGTAGGAGGTAAAATCTTAGAGAGTATCGTGGTTTCATTAAGTCTTGATTCATCAGCTTGTCAGAATTAGGCAGCAGTCTTTCTCTGCTTCAGGCTTGTTTGTGTGACTGTGCCTGTTGCAAGCTGACAAGTCAGTCCATATGCAAGATTGTTGACTGCCTTGTATACTGAGACTGAGCCATAGCAGTCCTCACAGTACCGAGTCCAAATACAGTAGCCTCCTTTTAGTGTGTGGCTTGTGATTGTATTTATCTTTGTTCACCCATGGCCTGCATGTTCTGAATGGTGATGAATGAATGAACCAAACAGCCTAACGTACATGAATGGTTGATTGAGAAGATGAGAAATTGTCCTAGAAATAATGTTTAATGTGGCTTCGAGCCGAACAAGAAACTGATTGAATAATACACCAAGTCAACAAGAGAATCTGTGTAGCGAACGATGTAAAGCCAAGAATTTATGAATGACACCACAGTACATTGATTCATTAATTAATCAGGCAGTTGAATTATTCATGCTGTGCTTATTGCATGAAGCAAATGAGCACATCCCTGCCTATTAGGCAGATTGCTTTAGTAACACTGGGAGCAGGGCTCCTCCCAAACACATCTCACGCCATGTTTTGAATTTATCTCTGATAAAAGCTGGTCCTCATCATTTCATGGTCTACATGCCTAGAGGGTCAAAAAAGGAAAAATCTCAAAGGAGTAGGGGTCTAACGATTCATTCATTGCATCCACACATAAATTATGTATTCTGCCGATTCAATAGCATTGATCTGCTAAAAGAAACAGACTGAATTACTGCCTTCGCCTGAGATACTTTAAATCTATTTGTTCACAGTTCTTAAAAATAAGACCTAATGTTATAGTGATCTAACAGAATGCTATAAATTACAACCTTTTTGTCATTTATTTTTTTGTAGAATAAAAAAATAACATGCATCTGATTTTCTTTTTACATTTAAGTAGAAAAAGTATAGTCTTATTTAATTGAATCTTTCATGAATCTAATCACCAACTAGTGAATCGGGATTCAAATTGAATTGGTGTTGAGCCAAAGATTCACATCCACAAAGCAGCATACTCATAAACAGGATTTATAGTTCAGGGAATTACTCTTACCAATGAACCCTGCTTTCATATTTTTGGGAATAAACCTTATTCGATCTTTCGCCCTCCTGTCTCCTCCAGTCTTAACTATTGATCTCCCTCCTCCTCTGCGTGTCCCAGGTGGTACCATGGCAAGTTGGACCGGACCATCGCTGAGGAGCGGCTGCGCCAGGCCCGGACACCTGGCAGCTACCTCATCAGGGAGAGCGACCGCCGGCCCGGTTCCTTTGTCCTGTCCTTCCTCAGCATGACCAGCGTGGTCAACCACTTCAGGTCAGTCACAACATACACACACATTTACATAATTTATGTATGTCCACATAGAATAAAAAGCCATACAGGACACAAATATTGAAGATGCAAAAGGAGCACATGCACGGACATGTCATGGACCAGTGACATCACTGACAATTTAGAACATAACATAGACAAATAGAACATAACAGTTTAGCAAAATAGTCCAGAAAACTTGACACTGTATCTTTATGTTGCATGCACTACATTAAAGGTGCAATGTGTAAAAATGCATTGAATGCATCAACTTTACTTACAGATAAGTTACTCCAAATGTTTTGTGTGTAATGTTTTGTCACTGAAGCCCAAACAGTCCTCAATCAACTGTCAGTTTTTCATAGTGCACCTTTAATGAAAGTAGATAAAACGGATGTGGGTTGGTTACATAGATAACAACAAACTATCCTGCATCCTGCGACCAGCCGCCATGAGACATGCATACACACACACACACACACACATACACACACACACACACCTAGCTGAGATAGAAGCTCGCATGACATCCCACAGCCTTTATTTGCATCAAAGAAGAATTGACACAGACCTCTCTCCCATTCAGAAATGTAGCCACAAACACATTCATGTAGAGTGCACAGGTGTGGCGTGTATATGAACAGCAACAAATGACATGGTGAGCTCAACACAAGCAGAAGGCATACCGGCCTAAAGTGGCAGATCAAGATAGAGGAAGTGCAGTCATCACCTGCTAAACAAAAACACTGGAAGCCACAGACACTGCTATGAAAGGCCACCAGCCTTCATGACTCTTGGCTGACTCTTTAAGTCAGAAAAAAAAATTCACAGCATACATGTAAGTTTGGCAAGCGGTTTCCAGTGGCCCAGCATCATGTCTGCAAAGTCTATTTGAGGTGTCAAAAAGTCACACATAGGCTGACACTGCAGAGTTGAGCCAAATTTATCGAACATGTGCAACAACTTACATGCATTAGTGTAGTTGTCTGCTAGATCCTGTGTGTGTGTGTGTGTGTGTGTGAGCGAGAGGCAGAAGACCTTTGTTTGATGGAAGGTGTGTGGGCGGACCTGAATTGAAAGAGCGAGGACTGCGCACTTGACAAACAACAATACTTGAGAGTATCTTATAACCATACAGTCAGTCAGACAAGGCTGCGACCTGTCCGCCCCCTCACTCAGTGTATTATATTCAGTATCAGGATACTTTAGCGCCATGTAACAACACCGTTCACTTTTTCCCTCTCCCTCTCCCTCTCTCTGGTCTAAATGATTTCAGCTCAGAGTTGAGCGATCATGCTGGCAGCGTTAATGTAGTCAGCGAAAATTGTGACTAAAATATTTTAACACCCTTTTTTTTTTTTTCCAAGCGAAACACGTTGATGAAGACCGACTAAAACACCTTGATAAAAACTGAACTCCAGACAAAAACGTCGAATCAAGTTTGTTATCTGTAGCTCATCTGTATTACCTCACACGTTGTGTTAAATAAGACAAACAGCTGACCTAATTTTTGCCATTTACTGCATCACACTTGAAATATTAATATGATTTTTAAAGGGTAGAGTTTAATATGTAAATAGAACTGAGTGATTGAATTATGACAACATTAAAATGGCACTGAGTGGACTAATCATAGATGTAGTCGACTTAACCGTAACTACACGTAATCAAAATGAAATGACTAAAATGTGCTAGGAACTGTTAGTCACACTGTGACAAAAGACTGAGTCCATGAATATGTATTAAAATGAACACAATATGCCACACAGGGTGTCAGCAAGTTGCCTTTACCATACATTTGACATCAGTGTATTATATTCAAGGTTACTTTATGACTGTACCTTGCCAGTGTATCCTTCTCAGCCCAGTGGGTTTGTGCATCAGACTGTTGCTAATTAAGCAACAATGACATCATCATCATCTCGCTCACTGTCATCGGCCCAGTGTGGAGACATGATGTCATTGATGCCGGGAGGAAAGAGCCCTCCTGTAACGGAATTACGAAAGTAAGGTTAATAGCATTGCACAATACCTCGATAGGTCGATGCCCCTGGATTGTGGCTGTAAATAATGAGGAATAGCCCAAGTGGGTTTATGATTAACCCACAATCAGATATCCACTCAACAGATGAACAGAGAATTAGGATTACTGGCTCCCCGCTGGGAGATGGCACGCAGAGGCACTTTTAGCACGCCATTGTCATCACTCAGTTTCCAGGCTCTTGTCCGAGCTGCAAATGGCAATTATCTGAGTCATGATAGTTTCATTCTGCTGGCCACCTTGGCTTTATCTTAATCTCCCTCCCTTTCTCATTCTCTCATTCTCTCTCTCCCTCATGTGTAAGTATGTGTATATTCTGTATCTGTGCTGTTTTATATGGCCCATGCTTTGTCTGCCGTGTACAAGGCCCAATCTTGAAAAACAATCTTGAAGCTGCCAGGATACATTAGTTGGTTCCACTGCCTGTCTTGCCTTCATTATGCAGCTTTTTGCCGGTATTTAACAACAACCTTACTGTCTTCTGTCCTCCCTACAGGATAATCGCCATGTGCGGAGACTATTACATCGGCGGGCGGCGGTTCTCATCTCTGTCTGACCTGATTGGTTACTACAGCTATGTGTCTTGCCTGCTGAAAGGAGAAAAGCTGCTATGTCCAGTGGCGCCCCCAGAGGTGAGACTGACTGATTAGTCCGGACGGGGTTCAGACAGTCCAGAGATGTCTTCTCTTTTTGCCATCAGTACATTTCAGTTCAGCGTGCCTCAGCTATTTCTGAGGGATAAACTTTTGTCTTAACCTAATGAAGCGGTTCTTGAAACTTTTAACTTACCTTAATGAAAAGTCAGGGGGTGAAAGATGGATGGAAAAAACAGACTCTTTTTAGTTAACTTGAAGATAACCCTGATTCCTTTTTTCAACCACTTACTCAGTGTACAAGAGATTGTTTTCCCCATGTCTTCCTTTTTGCCTCATCTTTTGCCTTCAGGCGATATTCAGAACTGTTTAAGGCAAGGCTCAGACTAATGCTAATTACCTGCTTTAGAAGAGTGTGAAATCTCCCGGAGGGAGTTGTAGTAGAATACTTGATTTTGTGGGATAATTGGGGGGGGTTTACCATGGATGTGTGTGTTTGGAAGGTCGATGCTAAGGATAAGATTGTTATTCTTTCTGTGTGTGTTTCCACAGCCTGTAGAGGACAGGAGGAGAGTCAGGGCCATACTTCCATACACCAAAGTGCCAGAAACTGATGAGATCAGGTGAGTCCATGTGTTCATGTTATGTTTCTGTTTTTCTGGGATAACACTTCAAACGTGACATTTGCGGCTAAAACAAATGGTGATGTTCTCTTGAGCCCAGAAATTTTAAATGAAATCGAACTGTTCCCCAAAAGCAACCTAGTTTTTCATTAATCCCTCGACATGAACCAGGCTTGTAAAGAATTCAGCCCAGCCTGCTATTCCCTTCAGAGCGGACTGGAAAGCCCATCATCTGACATGTTAATGAAAAAACAGTCTTGTCCCTGTCATTTAGCTGCAGTAGGCACACACACTGATGATCCCGGCCATCCCTGATTTCCCAAATCTGATAAACATCTGTCTGAAGCCGGCCTCACCCTGAAACATGACCCCGTGTCCGCCAACCAGCCGCAGGCTTAACTGGATGGATAGACATGCAAGCTTTAGCTAAAATGCTGTGTGTCTCAGAGGAGACACCTGCTGGTCGGGCCGGGGAACTGCAGTCTATCAAATAAAAGATGAAAATATTGCAAATGAAGTTGTCTTAAATTAACAGCATAGTAAAGATCATCATACCTTACTCCATTCTTGGGAGAGTGGCAGAATGATAATATAACTATAACAATAATATAATAAGAAATTGTACTGTCTAAAAGAAGTTTACAAAGAGCTGCACTGGAAAGCATACAAACAAGAATTAAACACAACAGCAAAGATATAAACTAAAAAGGAAATGCATTGAAAATGAAATTGGTTAAAGTACGGGTCAATAATAAGAGAAAAAAAACAATAACCACTCAAGATTAAATATGTAGCATCTAGTATGAAAAGTACACATGCTCACATTTGTTCCTTTTTTTTTAGTCAGTCTGTGTAATGTTATGTGACAGATTATATCTCATCTTTTTAATATCCTCTTTTACTCCCTGTATGTCCAGCTTCCTGAAAGGGGACATGTTTATCGTTCACAATGAACTGGATGACGGCTGGATGTGGGTGACCAACGTCCGCACAGAGGAGCAGGGCCTCATCGTGGAGGATCTGGTAGAGGAGGTGGTGAGTACGAGGGGAGGACGTGTCTGACTGTTCAGTAGTGATGTTCTGTATAGGCCGCTGGCCAAGATCAGTACTGTCGATCAATACTTAAAAGAAAGTTCTTTGCGGGTCAGGAAAACCGCCCTGAGCAGAAGCTGTTGCAGTGCTTAGCTGTCGTTTTCGTTGAGTCAACAGAGTTCGTGTCATTGCTAAGTAGTGGAGACTCCTGTCCAGAACATCAAAGGCAGGATGCATTTCAGATCTATTGGGAGATCAGAGTCAGATACCGCCCACCTGCTTCTCTCTTTCTGATTGTTCAGTGTCCCTCGGTTAAAGAGGGATGGAGGTGGGGGGTTTCACACAGTTCATAAAACTTAGTATAGTTAAAATTAAAAAAAGAAAAGAGAGGGAGAAAGAGAGAGCGATGAAAAGTACAATGTGAGAATTGGAAATATATTACGTGATTAATTATATGCCAATATTAAATGAATTTGAGTCTTTGAAAGCCCAACATTTGCATTGGCAGCTTGCCAGATTTAACGTGTTTTCCAGTATAATCCACGCCCACTTCCGGTCTTTTATCTGCATACAGATACAGATACAGATCATTTTGTTGGTAGAACAGATGCAGATACAGACAGTGACGTCTTTGCACACACCTCATGCATCTCAGCAGTGACATCTGTTCCAAATGTACAGCACCCAGGGTTGTGATTAAAATGTGATGATGATGAAAGTCCTCACCAGTTTTGCATCACTTTGACCACAGACATTAGTCTATTAGCTTTGCTACTTGACAGATTGATGTTTCTTATGTTTTTCAGGGGCGAGAAGAAGACCCACATGAGGGCAAAGTGTAAGTTATACACACCTAACTTATTTTTCTGTCCAATAATTGATCAATGTGTAAAATCTATAGTATGACTTAAGGCTGTGACATCCACACTCTTCTCATTACTTCTGTGCAGAGCAGTGACTTAATCCTTCGCTTTATTTTGTGAAAGTGGCTGCTTACTTGCTATTTTTAGGCAACCTATCATTAGAGGCTCATTACGTCTCTGTTAGTTCAGCCTCTTTGGTTGCCTCTATGCACGCAACCAATGTTTGTCATGTCCTCTAGCTATAAATGATGTTTTCATGTTCTGCTTTAGTAAGCCGAGGAGCATGATCGCACAGTGTATACAGTGTGAGTCATAACTGACTCCTGACCTATTCTATCATTCAGCTCTCCGCATTTTGAAGACTGATTCAGCCAGAGACTCCAAGTCAAACAACTCACTCGAGCCATGTGCCTTCAGGCCCGTGTGACAAGGAGGAATTCAGAAATTCAAATTGTGTTTACATTTGAGTTCCTTTTAGCACCTCTGAATTTAACAGGGATTACATCTGCACACTGGATGTTGTTTACAGGCACTGGAGAATAATTTGGGAAACACTGAGTAGTCATTTTGTCCTGATCGATGTCCCAAACTGCGATGTTGGCAATTAATTACGCTTCTGTGTTGAGGGGCTGCAGTGTTGCATTTGGCACCTGAACATCTGCATTTTGTTGATTGAGCTAATTCTGTTGTGTGTGTGTGTGTGTGTGTGTCTTTCATGTAACGTCCTTGCTGGATCTCCTGTACAGCTGGTATCATGGAAAGATCAGCAAGCAAGAGGCCTACAACCTGCTGATGACAGGTACCATTCCTCTCATGCTTTTATTAGGCCTCAGTTATTAATCATGTGTGACGTTATCACACAACTCTCTCTGTGGATATTATAAATTATGTTTTGAACACCAAAATCCATTCATCACAATATAGTGCTGAGCGTGCACTTATACCTCTCTCCTTGTCCTTATCTCCCTGCTTCCCTTGCTCTTTTGCTCCCTCCGTCTCCCAGTCGGCCAGGTGGGCAGTTTCCTCGTCCGGCCGTCAGACAACACACCTGGGGACTACTCCCTCTTTTTTCGCACCAATGAAAACATCCAAAGGTTTAAGATCTGCCCTACCCCCAACAATCAGTACATGATGGGGGGGAGGTACTACAACAGGTATGTGTGGCAGTATGCCTCCTTTCAGTGCTTATTACAGTAGAATAAGTGTTGCATAATACACACGGTTAGTACAAAGTCTTTAAAGTTTTATGAGTTTTATGAGTTACATATAGGAATATGCTTGAATACTCCTTGAAAAATGCTTGATTTTCAACATAATCTGGTGTTTCATCTACACAATCACTCATGTAAGAAATCCTTTAATATTTGAAACGATCCCATACTACTTAGCATTAAATAGTCATAATCAAAACTATAATCAGTTAATATGAACAGCTGCTAAAAAAAAAAGTAAACAAAGTGACAATAATACATTGATTGCTGTAGGTGTATAGGAATTCTGTGCCATTGCATTTAAAGTAAATGTGTGAAATTTTGGTGTAATTACCTTGAAAGTGCTTGAAAATGGCTTGAATTTTACTCTTGGAAGGCTGTACGAAAATTGAATATATAAAAGCAAACAAGCCAAAAAAAAAAAAAAAAAAGTCACCTCACAACAATATGTAATGTAACTGAAATGCTGCATCTTGTTTACTCTCTCTCTCTCTGACAGTGTTGATGGCATCATTGACCATTACAAGAAAGAGCAGATTGTTGAGGGCTACAACCTGAAAGAAGCCGTTTCCGTGCAGGTGGGTCCTGATACACACACTGTGCACAGCGTTCAAATGTAGAATCAGCTCTCACTGGTCTCAAAAGATGGAAAAATTTGTTGAGTGCACATTGCACTGGACTGGGAATGGCAACCATCTTTATGCACATGGTCCATTAGGCTGCACCATTGTAAACTGAAGAAAAAAAAAATGCACATTAGAGGGTTCCTGGTTGCTTTCTCCCTGAACTAGAACTCCCAATTCTAGAGTATTTTTATGGAACAGCAAATATGGCTTCTAATTTAACCCACTGAACTGAATTTTTAAATTTTTCTTCCTTTAGCACCAGGAACAAGTCCTCACTGACATCGTGGATGGAAAAGAAATTTATAACACTATCAGACGGAAAACAAAAGACGCTTTCTACAAAAACATTGTCAAGAAAGGCTACCTCCTATTCAACAAAGGTATGTTTTTTTCATTTATTTACAAATGATTTAAAGGCCTTGTTTTATAGGGTTGCTGATAAATGTTAGCCAGCACAGACCGTCATAATGAGCTTTTGTCTCACTTCCAGGCAAAGGCAAGCGATGGAAGAACCTTTACTTCATCCTGGAGGGTAACGATGCCCAGCTCATTTACTTTGAGAGTGAGAAGAGAGCAACCAAACCCAAAGGGCTGATCGACCTAAGTGTGTGCTCCGTGTACGGCGTGCATGACAGTCTGTTTGGCAGGTGAGGTGATGTCATTTAATAAAGACAGCAGGAAATGCTCATATAAAAGAATCTCTCAATGATGTGTCATCTGGAACAAAGTAATGTGGAGGTTTTTCTCCTGTGTTTTGTCGTTTTGTTTTCGTCCAGGCCAAACTGTTTCCAGATTGTGGTCCAGCACTTTAGCGAGGAACAGTACATTTTCTACTTTGCGGGGGAGGTTCCAGAGCAGGCACAGGTAATGGGAAAGTCTCTGTATGCTTGTTGGTGTGTGTCTGGCAGTCTAAAAAACTGTACCTTACTAGTGATCTCTGTTTTATTTTGCAGGATTGGATGAAATGCCTTCAGACATTCTGCAGTAACCTTAGGAAACCCACCCAGCCCACCTCCAACAAAAGACTTAGACAGGTACACACACCATCAGCAAATGCGCGGTCATGTACCATGAGGTAAAATAAAAGATGGCAAAGTGGACCATGCCAGCATAAAAAGATGGTAATCACACAGCTTCAAGACCTCTTGCGGTGATTAGTGGTAAACCTGAGGAGGCCGATGGCAGAGTTGCCTGATTGTTAGAGAGACTCTCCAGAGACCAAAAGATCTGAGGTGCAGTCCTCACAGCAGCAAGGTGTGCTGCTGAAGTGTTCTTGAGCAACACGCTGAGCTCCGGAGAGCATCAGTTAGTACCTGAAATATATCAAATCTAGGGCTGCAACAAATTAACCAATGATTATTCGAGCAGTTAGTTTGCCACTGTGTCAGTCTTCATCATCACAGGTGACAGAAATGGTTACTGTTATGACTCCTGCACTTTAAGTACCATTAGCTTTAGATAGCACTGTGCTAACATCATATTAGTTGAGGTCTCTGTAATGTTTTGCCTCATACAAGTGCTGAATCTTAAGTTACACAGTCAGTCAGTTACAATCATTTTCTTTAGGTAGATCGACATTGTTGATAATGTCGAGTGAGCGTTGCAGCCCTGTGCATCCTGAACTTCTGTCTGCTCTCCCCCAGGTGAGCAGCCTGGTGCTGTACGTGGAGGAGGCTCACAAGCTGCCGGTGAAGCACTTCACCAACCCTTACTGTAACATCTACCTGAACAGCGTGCAGGTGGCCAAGACGCACCCCAGGGAGGGCCAGAACCCCGTCTTCACCGAGGAGTTCATCTTTGAGTGAGTCGCACACGCCGCCGCCCGGGTCCGCCTCTCCTGCCCTCTTCCACCCTCCTTCCCGCCTCTCAATTTCATCATCTTCTCCACTCTCACCCGCCAGTCGATATGGCCGTCTAGCTAGATTCTTGCTAGAACTTGTTTATCTTTGCTTTCAGTGACCTGTCGAGTGACATCAACAGATTTGAAATCAGCCTGAGCAACAAGACAAAAAAGAGCAAAGAAAGTGACATCTGTAAGTACATTTTTGAATTATCTATCTCTCTAGTCCCCTCATTTCTCCTCATATCTAGTCTCAACATTTCCCATTTGTGTGCTCATCTTTCCTCTTTATTTCACCCTCTTTACATCCAATGTCCCCCCCCCTCCTATCTCTCCTCCCTGCACCCCTCTCAGTGTTCATGCGCTGCCAGCTGAACCGTCTGCAGAAGGGCCAGATGATTGACGAGTGGTTTCCTCTCAGCTCCCACGTGCCTCTGAAGGGCATCGAGCCGGGCTCCTTGCGTGTGCGTGCCCGCTACTCCATGGAAAAGATTATGCCTGAGGAGGAGTACAACGAGTTCAAAGAGGTCTGATTTGCCGAGAGCTTTGAAAAGCGGTTTTGATAGTAATGTCCACTGACTGGTCCGCTCTGTTCACCCAAATTGACACTGATTTCATTTTCTGTCTTTCTGCGTGTGTGTGTGTGTGTGTGTGTCTCCTCCTCCGCAGATGATTCTGCAGAAGGAGTTCCATGTGATCTACGCCCTGGCCCATGTGTGTGGTCAGGACCGCACCCTGCTAGCCAGCCTCCTGCTGCGGATCTTCAGGCACGAGAAGGCCGAAACCCCCCTACTCAGGACACTCAACGACAGAGAGATTAACATGGAGGGTGAGGAATGCATGGCCAAAAAAACAGAAACACAAAAAGAAATCAGGAAAAAACAACAACATGAAATTACCTTTAAAGCATACTTTAAAGGTGTGCTCCTCCGCCACAAGTCTCAGCTCTGCTCCAGCGGCCTGTAGAACGTACAAATGTCGTGTTTCACAACTGTAACCGGATTAGCCAGCTGGTCAAATGGAATTAGAGTCAACATCATTCTGAAATGTCAACGGGAGTGGTATAATATTCCTTATTGGTCAACGCAGATGTCCAGCAGTCCCAGGCTGCATCTTGTGCTAATTAACTTGAGCTGCCTAATAGCATTAACCACTTAGCTACTAACAAAAAGCTTGCACAGGTGCAAAAGTGATTCGTAATGCCTGAGGGCACAGAGAACTTCTAAAAACAAAGAGTGCAGGCAGGACATTCAGATTTGAAAGCTTGAATTCTTCACAGCCATTGAGGTAACAGTGGAGTGACCACCACTTATCACTTGTGACCCACTGATAGATTACGATAATTTTGCCCTCTAGGCAGCATAAATATCATTGATTGCAATTTTAATGCCCCAATGCATAACTGTATAATTGCTGTATTTGGAACCCAGATCTGCATTTTCAACCCTGGATCTTGCGGTTCATTCGAATGTCTTTATGGGAAATAAATGTATGAATCTACACACCGGTACAAACTCCTCTGTTCCTGCTCTTCTGCCAGACGAGGCCACGACGTTGTTCAGGGCGACCACGCTGGCCAGCACACTGATGGAGCAGTACATGAAGGCCACAGCCACGCCGTTTGTCCACCACGCTCTCAAAGACACCATCCTCAAGATCATGGAGAGCAAACAGTCCTGCGAGGTACAAAGCTGAGCCTCTCTCTCTCTCTCTCTCTCTCTCTCTCTCTCTCTCTCTCTCTCTCTCTCTCTCTCTC
Organism: Holocentrus rufus; assembly: GCA_900302615.1. NCBI lineage: Eukaryota > Metazoa > Chordata > Actinopteri > Holocentriformes > Holocentridae > Holocentrus > Holocentrus rufus. The sequence continues at coordinate 2,982 of OMLF01026409.1, read as the reverse complement.
TAACAACAGAGAACGAGTCAGCGGGCTATTTTCCCCTGCACTTATCTGTGGTACGGGGCTGAGTACAC
>OMLF01026408.1:0-10766 GCA_900302615.1 Holocentrus rufus | reverse complement strand
GGTTAGCACAACTTTAGCAATATGCAACGTAAATGAAAAGCATGACCGACGCAACAAAGCACGCGTCACTCGTCATGACACGAGGCAAAGAGAGTTTATCTGAAACGGGAGACATGTTGAGTTATTGTTAATTTCACAACGTCGTTATAAACGTACCTGTCGGCAAGCTCCGCTCAGCCCACTCCTGTAATGTTGCCTGGCTGTAGCTTACTCCTGTACGTTACTGAGAAGACAGCGATGGGACTGCGGATTGAATGGAGTCAGAGCTCCATGTATTGTACAAACGGCGCAAGGACATCATTCTGCACGACTCCGACACTTAACAGCATTTATTGTTTTATGACAAATTAAGAATATATCGGCGTTTAATCGGCAAAACTCCAGCCGATGATGATTATTTTGAAAAGGGCTATAATCGGCCGATTAAATCGGCCGGCCGATGAATCGGTCGGGCCCTAGTTATGAGCCTAACTACTCACCTCTATCTCTCCCTGAGAAGCCCATGTTGCGTGAGTCTTTCCAACCACAGCTTTGCCTAAAGTCTGTTTTTGTGTTAGTTTGTGTGATTTTTTTTTTTTTCAGTGCATATTATTGCACACTGGATTAATGTGCATGTTTATACATACAGTATTGATTCACATTGGATAATGCAAGATCCCAGGAGACCGAAGGCCTTGACATCACTGACGTTTCTCAGTTACACTGTCTAGTGAGGGCATATTTATGGTTGAGAGACAAATCCATGGTTAAGTGCATGATTCAATGCATTCTTAAAATCTGTTGGGATTTGAAAAGTTATACAGTGTGTGGTCAGCATAAATGACATTTTAGCTGTAAAGTCTTTCTACAGTGTCTCTCTCTCTCTCTCTCTCTCTCTCTCTCTCTCTCTCTCTCTCTCTCTCTCTCACTCACACACACACACACGCAATTCCCCACTCTCTCGTATTTTTGTCTCATTTTGTCTCTGTCACTTTCTGTCCCACATTTGTACTTAATTCTGAACATAGCCGCTTCTCCTCCACCTCTCCTCTTTCTCCCAATCTCTCTCTCTCTCTCTCTCTCTCTCTCTCTCCCTCTCTTTCATACACATACTCTCATAACCCCCGCCTCTCTGTCTCCAGCTTCTAAATAGATGCTTCACACCTCTAGCTGTGTACTGAATTGATTCATATGCAGAAGGTGCCTGGAGTCGGCAGAATATAGGATAATACATTTGTAAGCTAATCTCCTGTTTAGCTTATGGCTAGCAGCTGCCTCATTCAATTATGCGCCTTCTAAATAACTGCGGTTACTTCTCCGCACTTGTTTACATTTGTTATTCATTTGGACTTAGGCCTGCCTCTCGTCTTTCTATCAGATGCGTTCTTATCTTTTTTGTTGTTTTCATTTTAGGCATTTAGCACACTCTATCCACAGTGATTTGAATAAGTGCCATAGTAGAATGAGTTTAATAGCCTGTATGACAAGCAGCGAGTGTATAAGGGTTGTAGGGATCAAATACAGAGGGGAATATTCCAAGTCTCTTCATTAAAGCGAGTAACCTAATAAGAAGTGCAAGGTATAGAGATCAGAGCTTTTGTTCTGCAGAGGAGCAATTTCAATTCAGTTCAACTTTATTTTTATTTCACCTTACGTAAGTGAAAGTACTTTTTCTTTGGGTTCACAGCTCATATTTATATATTAGCTCTAAAAGCATACTTATATAACTTTCTTTATAACTTTTAGTCATTTTTGTGTCTAACATGAACATGAGCAACCCCACCAAGCTGAATTCTTTCAAACCAGACAATACAAAATGGAACAATATACAGTTGGTAGTGGTAGTGCGGTCAGAAGCTGTACAGGTTCCATACAAGGCTGTGATGTAGCATCAGTGTGCTATACGGGTGAGACTGATAAACTGTGTATTGGCTTTTGGTTATAAGCCATTCATTGTGGTCCATGATGGGTATGAAGCAGTTTGTTCAGTACATATTTAATGTAGAATTGATCAATACGACACTAGTTGTCTATGGGAAGCTCTTAACCTCAATTGATTATAGTGGGCTGTTTTGATCAGAAATATGTTTAAGGTTTATAATGATGAGGTTAATTTATTTATTCAAGGGGGCGTGGCAGTGGGTGGGGCTTAGCACAAACAGGGCCACATGACACTACATAACCCGGTGGGGAGGTTGGTCATGGGTCAAGGTGGCACTGACATTGGCCAGCTTTGCATGCTAACTGGCTATATGGGGCATGGCAGTGGGCGGGGCTTAGCACAGAAAGGGCTATAGCTTTCAAACGGATTCACGCAACGTTGTGAAAACTGGTAGAATGGCTGGTCATGGGGCAAGGCAGCCCTCACCAGCTTTTCACACTGATTGGCTGAAAGGGGCGTGGCCTGTTAAAAAAAGGCCATAGCTTCCAGCTGCAACCTTGCCAGAGGTCTGCACCCTGCTGAGGACTTTTGCGTTTATTTGTGTTCATTTGGGTTTGATGGATAAATTAAGTGTCGCAAAGAGGTTGTGGATCACGCAATGAATTTAGGGAGTTTCTTTGGCATGGATATTAATGGTATCAGAGATTTTGAATATCAGTACAGTAATGTCAGCTTTCAACCATCAAACCACAATTATTGGTAGCTGCATTCAAAAGCCCATATGGTTCTGGCCCATGAGGGTTAATTCTGATCGACTGGGGTTGATGTCAGGAATAAAGTCCATTTGGTCTCTTTTCATACGAGTCTTGAGTCCCTGGTGCTTTTGTTTCAGCACCGAGCATGCCATAGCTGAACCTATACCTCATTTTGATGATGCTAAAGACAGGAAGACAGGCAGAGGCACTTATGAGAGACATAGACACAGGCAGACTGATGGAATGAATGACTGGCAGCCCAACACACAGAACAACAGACTAAACATACACTGGCAGGCAGACAGACAGCCTCAGCCATCCTCTGGGTGTGTGTGTGTGTGTGTGTATAAAGTCATGCCTGGCTGGCTGTTATCTACCACAGGCTTCCAGGTCCCTGGAGGGACACCAGAGGAGTCATCTGATTCTCTCACAGTGTCTCGTCTGACTACAAATTAAAAATACAGAGACACAGATAGGCTGACAATGTGTTTTTTTTTTGTAATTAAATCCATTTCATTTCATCTTAATCCGCCCCCAACAGATACTTGTCCAACATATAAAATTAGCATATTAACCATTTGCAGACCATCTTTCCATGTGCATTAACATGTGTCCAGTTTGATCAGATTGTATTCAGGTAGAGCTAAAACACATCAGTGCACTCAAGGCACACAAGATGAACATTGTAAATCTATAGGTGTAAAATTGGGAAATCCATGCACCATGATATAGAAGACTATCAGCCAGTCCCGCTTTCAGATTTTGCGTAGTTGTGCAATCTTGATATTTATGACAGATCAAGTTGTAATTCATGCATTTTTAAAAGAATCTTTATGGCTCAACTACTTGCATTGCATCACTGCTGGCAAAAGTCATAATCATCATTATTTTGATTTATATTTTGATATTAAACACGATTACTCATTTATTTTGTGGTGCAGCCACAGCCATGTAACAAATCTTGCACAGTATTTGGATTGTTCCAAGTCTGAAACCAAAGTGTTTCCACATGACATGAGTTTGTTTTACCTTTTTTCTTGACAAAAGTCCGTCTTTCTGCCATCTTCAACAAGTTCCACAAAAGACTTTTCAAAATAGCTGGGGAAACGCGCTGTAGCTGGTCCCTCTGCCTCGCTCTCAACTGGAACTTAAATAAAATCCTACTGTTTTGGTCTGTGGGGGAGGGGCGGAGCGCATGGTTCTGAAGGAAGGGTGCGCTGCATTTACAACACAAGGAAAAATGAAAGCAACACGACATGCGGCTCAATAATCGTTTTATTTCGATTACCTTGTTTTCATGATCGTGTGAAGCCAAAATCTTAATTGAAATTTAAACTTGATTAATCACCCAGCCCTAGTTTACAGTTACCAAGGCAACGACAGGGGCTGCTGCAAAGCAGAATGTCATAATCGTACTGTTTCTTGGGGCTGTGGATAGCACAGCTTACCTACTTAGTGAGAGGAAAATATCTTTCTGTGGCACTGATGTCCGTCAGAGCATATTTTTTGACTCTGTCTTGTTCACAATTTGACAGTGTTCCTAAATATGAAAAGCAAGTGATAATACATACATCAGAATGTTAGATATACTGTACATAACTCTACGTTCAAAAAGATAGGGGTCTGGTCTTGTTGGTTTCAGTTATTCTCCCAGTTTTAATTTCAGATGAAGGATCATAGGGTTCTCTTTGAGTGGAGAAAATTTGCAACATTATGGTTTACCAAACACTCACGAGATAATCTCCAAAATGTATAGTGCTCAAAGTAAAAAACTCAAATCCTAACAAGTTAACATTTTGGATATAAAAGCTTTTCATGCAACAACAGAAATCCATGTGGCTTTGTAAATTTTAATGATGCAGATATAGACCTTTTTCACAGCAGCCATTTTGACATGAAATAGTAAGTAAACACAGGTGTTACAAATGACATAAGTTGAGGTTTTGTTCTATTTAGGTACAAAACTTTAATTGATTAACCTTAATTAATAGCATGATTATTAATATCTGTGTTTACCTACTATTGCATGTCATAATGGCTGCTATGAAAAAAGGTCTATAATACACATTTTGCACCATTCCCATATTTTTCTCACCTGCTATATATTTCATTTCTCTTGAGAATTTTCAATTTATTGTCAAACTTCATCTATTTTGTATTTTCTGTAGGCTGTATTTTCATATCATACTTTTTTTGTCTCAGTATATTGTATCCTGCTGTTAATTTGGATGTCCTGCATTCATGCTCTTATTTCTATGTTTCATTCTCACTGTCCTACTTCCTTGGTTTCATAGTAGCAATTTTCAGTTGGGTTATATAAAAAGAAGTGCAAAAAAAAGCAACATTTTCTCCATTCTCAGTTATATTTTGTTTTCCTCTCCGCAGGGATGATTGCGTTTCACATAATCTTGTCGTGAAAATATTAGACAGAGTGACTTGCAAGGCAGTCTGCGTGTTTGCAAGGAAAAGAGAAATCTGAATGTGTTCAAATGTCAGATGTAAATGTGGTCCAGCTAAATAATACCTAGGCAAAAGTTGGACATGAGACACACGTCAGCGCCAGGAATAAACAGGACCTGTCATAGACCAAAGCAAAATTGGCTGCAGACACCACTGTGGTCAGTTCAGGTGCTTTTTAATTCTAGTCCTTCCTTCAGCAAATGTAGCCATGACCAGACAATGGAAGCATCTCATCAGAGTCTCTCTCTATCTGTCTCTCTCTGTCTCTCTCTCTCTCTCTCTGTCTCTCTCTCTGTCTCTCTCTCTCTCTCTCTCTCTCTCTCTCTCTCTCTCTCTTTCTTACTCTCTCTATTCTGTTAAGGTCTGTTTATGAAACACAGGCGATCTGCTCTGATTTGATTTGGCGTTCAGCAGCCCTGATAATTATGATGAATCTCCCTTCCTGTGTGTGCGTGCTCGCGTGCACGTTTGCGTGTGTGTGCATGTGTGCGCGCGTGTGTGTGTGTGTGTGTGTGTGTGTGTTTAGTTCACACTAGATAACCCTCTGTCTTCTGTCTAGTCTCTCTGTTCAGATAATGCTTTGCAGTGCCACAGTGCTGTTACACCTGGGACAGATAGTGGTTTACTAAAAAAAAATAAATAAATAAAAGGTATTATTTATTTTGATCTGCTGGGCGCACCAGATGGGTGGAATTTTGCACATTAGTTTGGTTCAGATAGTGTCAGGTAAGTTGTCAATCATAGAAATGGATGCTAAATTGACTTTAAAACGCTTGTGCTGATTTTGTTCCCTTTGCACTAATGAAGCAATTCGCTTAATTGAATTAATGCTTGAATTAATGTCGACTTTCACTTGAGGCTCAAGCTGTTCCATGAACACAATTTAGCCATGTCTTGTCAACGTTAACTCAAACCAGGCTTGGACAATTCCGTGCACACACGGAGTACATAAGCAGCCCAGAATAGTCGATCTTCAAAAAGAGGATACTGTTTCGCAAAAAGAGGCGAAAACTAGAGCGTTATTGTCGCCGAGGGGAACCCATTAAGCAGAATATGAAAATGAATGTGATGAGTGTCCAACAGGGGGCTCTTTCAACTCACACATGAAGAAAGTGGCACCGCATTTGATTTAACGTTACCACTCCTCTAAAATTAGACCCACTCAAACTGATAAAAACCAAGCCGGTATGCTGAGAGAAAATATAAAAAAGTCCTCTGTAACTCTGTGAGCTATAATTTACATGTGTGAGAGAAGCATGATGACTTTCTGTGATGTGAGACATGATGTTAAAAAAAGTGTCAGATCTGAACAGAGCTGAAGGAGGAAATACAGACAGAATTGAACTCTTAATGTCAGAAAATTTCAGATACGCCCACGTAACTTTTTCAAACAGCAACCACAGGGCGACACTTAAAAGTAAAATTAAAGCCTTTGTGACCAACTCTCATTAAGCAGTGCTCAAAATGAAAAGCTCAAGGAAAGTAATACAGGCCAATTATCAATTTATATAAAACGTTGATTTACTTTATTGTTTTGTGTGATTAAAAAGTTTAGGCTATTATTCAACGAACAAATTGGGTATTTCCCTTAAAGTCTTCAATTAGGGGATTAATTGAAATCCAAGTGAAGAGAGTGAAAATGGTATGACATGATTTTGTCAACTTGTTCATTTTTATTAATACATTCTTTGGAACTAAACAGGAAGTAAACGTATAAATTCACGTGTTGTCACATTGTGAAAAAAAGGGCAGGACTCATGTTCCGAACACAGACATGACAAAAGTTGATGCACGCACAAAAAGACACTTGACGGAACTATGTTTGGGGATTTTATTTCCACCCATTAGAAATTCTTTGACACACAACTAGATTAAAGGAACACCCCAACGTTTTGAGCAAAATACCTTTTTTCTGCCTTACCCAGACTGAGACAAGATTTTTGATACCATTTTCACTTCCGTAAGTCCATTGGTTCGGTTCTGATGAGTAGCATTTCATGTTAGTTTAGTGTAAAGACTTGACGTCTACAGGAGCCATTACCCTAATTTTTTTCACTTTGACAGAGCTAGGCTAATGACCTCAGTAGACTTCAAGTCTTTATGCTAAGCTAACACAAAATGCTACCCATAGGAACCGAACCAGTGGACACATAGAGGAGAAAATGGTATCAAACATCTTTTCTCACTCTGGGTAAGGAATTTTAGTATTCTGCCCATAACGTGTATGAGTATTCCTTTAAAGATGACAGTTAGCCTGCCGCGGAGACAGCTAGTTCAGCGGCAGCAGTAAGTTACCTTGGTTACTGAGCAGAGACTCCTATAAGCCAAAATAATGAAACAGAACTCTCATTTAAATTAGCCAGACTTAAAATAAGTCAGGGTTTTGCTTTATGTGCTTTGATGGAATACCCCCAGTATATTGACCATTAGAGATTTGGATTTGATGCTTGGTTACTCTCTAATATGCTTTTTTCCTTACTCCTTGTCCCCCTCCTTGTCCTTTCCTGTTCCCTTGTCTTGCCGTTTCTTGGTCTATCTTCCTTCCTCAGTTTCCCTATATGGGCAGAACGCTATTCAGATCCAGTTTTTCAGTGCAGTTATTCAAGTTAAACAATACACATTCAAATTGCATGATTCAAATTCAGTTTTTAATGCAATTATTAAAGTTAAGCATTTTAAATTTCTGCCCATATACTCTCTTGAACTCTTTCCTAATTATTTCCAAATTTTCTCCTAACCTCTCCAGCCTGCAGAAGAAGTAGAAATGATGGTAAGCTTCACCCTAACCCCTCAACTGCTTCATCTTTTCTATCCACCCCATATCTTTATAATCCTCTCACGGGCCAGGGGTCACTTCACTTTTTGTTACGAATATAATTTGAAATTCCAGTTCATTTTCTATTGATAATGGGACTATTTTCAGTAATATCTGCATAGATAAATAGATAGATCAGGATTTGACTGAACTGAAAGTGAATTGACCCTCTCCCCTTCATCTACCTTTTCATTCTTCTTTCCACTCCTCCCTCTCTTCATCCTTCCTGCTTCCATGCTCCCACCTGTCCTTCCATTCACCCAGGACCCATTCATCTGTTCCTGTCCTCCATCCCTCTATTTTCCCGTCTTATTCTCCCGTTCAACTCTCCATCCTCCATTCCTCTATCTGCTCTTCAATCAGTCCATCACTGTCCATCACCAACATTGAAGTGCAAATGTTGACCAGAGCAATTTCCAAATTGCAAGAGGTCACAAGAGAAATCAGAGCAAAATGTGTTTCAGATGGCTTCATAAACAATGTATTCCAACATCTTGCAGCATTTCTCGCCTACAAAATCAAATTTTACATCAGGGAGAATTTTTCTCTAATGCTGAAAATGAGATTGTGTAGAAACTGTCTCCACAAGCATTCTCCTATCCTCATAGTAACATTATCATCATGGATCTGCAATACGTTTTTATTTGTGTACATTTTCTTTGTGCATTTTCATGTATTCATTTTTCAAAATGGGAAAATTCTCAGCAGTAGTATCTAGTTTTTCATCCATTTTGACATTTAGGCTATTTCAAATGCTGTTGATAAAATAATTTAGAAAAAATAAAAAACTACTATAAATACAGTGTTATTTGTCCACGTCATTCTGCAATTCCAAGTTGCATTTTCTGTTTTAGACATTCAGCTGACACCGTTATCCAGAGGAAAGTAATATGAGTGCGACAGAAGGGTAAAATCTTAGACCACCAAAATTACAAATAACCAGTGGTAAAGATGTCAAGATTTCCATTGAATGATCATCAAAGAGCAATGGACAAACAAAAAGGAATTAGACCATTTGGAGTTAAGGGGAGTTCTTTTTTTTTTTGATTGATTGATTGATTTCTTTTTTATCTCTCAATCCCTCCCACTTCAACCCACAATATTTTTGCCTTTATTTTTACACTTATGTTCTCTCTCCCTTCATCTTTTCCACTATTCCCTCACCAATTCTCTACTCTCTCTCTGTCATAACCTGCTCAGACATTCTGCCATTTTTCCCCTTCCATTCAAGCCTGAATGGTTTGCACTTGCCTGTATTTTTTGTGCATGTATATAAGCATACTTTAATACATGTGTATGTGCATGTTCTTATGAATATGTGTGTGTGTGTGTGTGTGTGTGTGTAAGCTGCCACGCTCCACACCTTACTAGAAAATCACATATGATCTGCATGGTGATGGAGGTGATTTTCTGTACTGGAGACAGGCACGATGGATGGATAGATGGACTGATGGATGAATAAATAGAGAGAGGCAGGAGAAAGGGGGTGATTTTCATAGGCTGTAATTTTGGCTGTTGCAACATCATGTTTCTGTTTTTGCATTGTGTTTGACATCGCAGGTGGCCTTACTAGGTCGACATTATGGTTCAACACTCTCAAGACAGCACAGCCAGCAGAGTGCTTGTTTGGGTGTGTTGGTATATGCATGCAAACATTAAAAATATAGTGCTTTACCAGTTCCAGTGTGACTCAACCTCTTCGCAAATTTAGCAGTCATCAAGCAAAGCAGCAAACATTACTACCGTGCGTCGTGTTCTTGCTTTAATTTTATAGAGGTACTGTGCCATTTTCTGTGATGTGGCAGAGAAAAATAGTTCCGTGATACCATGGTTGGTTAAGGTGTTCATGGTGGTGGAAATGTGTCATGAAATCAATATTAATTTTAATATAGTTACTTTACAAATTACAAAATACAAAATCTCTGCTTGCTCTACCACCGAAAATGGCTTTTTTGGAGTTAGATTGACATATGATGTTTGGACTGCTCGCTAGCAGCAAGAAGCTAGCAACAAGAGCTTGCTGTTTCAGTTGTCAACTGACTTGAGAGCCCACGTTTTCAGTGCAGGTGTGGAAGAAAAGTTTTCTATACTGTAGGCTCAAGATAAGTGAAGCTATTCTTTCCTTAGAGTTGTACCTCTCCATGCTTAAAACTTGGATGGAACAAACATGATCTCTATCAGCAAACCAGTGTTAATTTTGACAGCGATTTTAGATTTCGTCTTAGTCTTAGTCTTTAGACGAAAATGCATATTAGTTTTAGTCACAATTTAGTCATTTTTGTCCGTTGTAGTTTTAGTCTCGCTTTCGTCCACGAAAAGTCGAAACGTTTTAGTCCAGTTTTAGTCGATGAAATTACATTTTAGTCATCATTTTAGTCAACTTTCAGTCACATATGATAGTCCATTTTAATCAACAACCTTGTACTACCTGACACTAATTTTAATTTGCGGTATTTAGATGATACAGCGGCTGTTTTGTTGAAGCGTGTTGTGTTTAGTAGTGGTGTGTGATTGCATGACGGGAGAATTAAACCTGACAATCCCAAGTAACGTTGTCCAGATGCTAATGGTTGTCCCCGGTTTAATTTCCTGCAGCTATCAACTTGTCAAAGCTCCCCCGACATTGCACATCCTGCAGATAGGGTATAACTACAAACTACAAACATAAGAGCTACACGTCCAAAATTCAGATCAATCGCGCAAAGTGCAACGTGCAAAATCTAGTTTAAAAAGCAATAAAATCGCTCTGAGCCCCGACAAGTTGGCTCAGCCTCAGAAGTCAGCAATGTAGACAGAGGAAGTTATTCAAATCTTACCTTGCTGTTTCACCACAGTTTCGAACTGCTGCTCAGAGACAATGTAATCCATGTAATCC